>JAODLI010000020.1:4308582-4329384 GCA_027575585.1 Percopsis omiscomaycus
CGGGAGAAACTCTGACTCTCTTAAGGTAGCTAAAGCTGGTGTAATGCACCATATGTATCACATATTGCATTATTTAGCTTTATGATTAACCACTCCTGGCAAGAAAGCAACATTTTTTCATTAACAGCATTTTTCTTGAAAATTGCTCTTTTTGTGAGGGCCTGAGTTATAATCTCAATGGGGTGAATCAGAGCATCGCGGTAGGCAAACAAGTGTCAGTGCTTTGAGTAGTTGAAAGTGCAGAATGCATTTATCATTTACCCATTCTCGCAGCATGTAGTTTTTAATACTATTAGCTATTCTGTGTGGTGACAAAGAGGGACTGAGATCTCTGATCTTACAATAAAGATATCTTAATTGCTATACACAAAAAACATCCTCAGTGTCGAAAAACATTCAGCCATATTTGCTCACTGTATTAGCTAGTCCATTACATTTGAACATTGGGCACAGAGCAGGGAATATTTCCTGGATGTTTTTTTTTTTTCTTGTGCTTCTTCTATTAACTATTAAAGGTTTAACAGATCACAAAAGCTGTCTCTTCGCCCGTTTACCCAGCACCAGTTTATTGGTAGATTACTCTATGAGGTGAACTCTTAACACAGGAGTTGATTGGTTCAAGGACCATATAGCCATGTAATGTGGAAAACACAATATATATGGTTTGTATATTATTATTTTATATATTTAATAATATCTATATCCTACTGAACACAATATGCTGTATAGCCACTCAACCAATTCATAACTTATCAGTTAATATCTAAACATGACTTAAAGGGTGGTAAACAATAGTGTTTCAAGGAAAGGGGTGAGTTTGGTGGGGGCTTACAACTCTTTAGCATCTTTTCAGGACCTGCTTCAGAGCTTACAAATGAAAGGACATGGTGAATCACCTCTAGGCGATGTTACCTATTTGCATTTTCATCAAGCTAACAAAAGATCTCCATGTGAAAAATAAAAATTGACTGTCTGTATCTCCGAGTCAGTGAATCACTAGCATTCACCAGGCTGACGGCCACTGTGCTTTGTTCAAACACAAAACGCACTGTTTCACTGCCTGTCCAGCACTGCATGACATAATTGTGAATGACATCTTGGATTCTCTGGAAGGAGCACGTTGTGACAGCACTGTCTGTTACAGTAATTTCGTTAAAAAAAATCCAAGGTGATATCACACTGTCACAGAAGCTGACCTAAACACAAAAGACTCCCACACTGTTTCCCTAAAAGTCCATTTTATTAAGATGTTTTGATTCAAAGACACACAAGTAATAAAAAGAAGCATAAAACCGGCTAGAAAGAGTTTTAAAAAAAACTCCCTGAATAACTGTTGGTATGGACCTAATGTAATGCATGGCTTCTTTTCAAAGTGATACCCAGTCCTCCAATTCACACACATGCATGAAATAATGTACACGTGGGCACACAAGAACACAGTCAGGCATTCAAGCACTATCCCACACAAACACACACACACACACACTCCCACTCACTCACAGAGACACGCGCACGCACACAAGATGTCAAATGGCACCAGGGTGCATCCTGCAGCTTGAGAGTGATTGCTACCTGCAGGAAAAGCTCCCTTGTGAATGTCCCCTAGACATGCTTTTTACTATCATGGGGCCTCCACCACCACTCATTGTCCTAAGGTCCAAAATATTCCCTTCATTACACCCCAGAGGTGAGGTTGCTGGGCCATTCCGCCCCGTGCAGGGAGCACAGCTCATGTCCTCCCTTTAAACGTGTTCATGCATGTATAGCATCCAGAAAACTTGTGGATTTCTTCAAGTGCAACTTGTGGCATGAAGCTAGAAGATGTAGAAGAAAAACATAAAGTTAGAAATCACATTCAATTGCAAGGAGTATACTGTATTGTTGCTGTGAAAACGTCCAAATACAATGGCCGCTCCTACCTTTTAAGAATGACAAGGGCATGCATGGTCCAAGGCAGGTACACATACGCCTCGTCAGTTCTGACTGCATCCACAGTCCTCTGGGCAACCGTCTCGGGTTTGAGTGGCGGGAAGAGCTGAGGAAACCTACAAGACAAAGACCAGAAAGGCCACACATTAGTTAGTGAGATGCTTTCAAAAAGACACACTGACAACTGAAAAGCTAGCAAAAAAATATTTATTTTGAGTTTGTTTGAGAGCATTACCATTGCTCATCATCAGCCTTAGGGGAACTGCTGAATGCTTTAAAACAAAGCACACAGTAGGTCTAAATTCTTCTCCTTTAAAGTCTTCATTAAAAGATTTATATCAAAAACATTCACGATATGTAACATATAAATATAATTATCCAGGCAAACACAGGAGTTATTTCAAGTAACAGCCTGGGGCAGTAGTTTCACAATAGAGGATGGTATTATACAGGGCAGGGCTGCCCTGTATAATTGTCCATCTATGTCCATCTATAAGTAAAATATTAAAATTACACCGGCCTCATCCTCAACATTTGACACCAACCGAAGTGTTTCATAGCTTACTGCCCCTCCGGAGCAGGTGGTGTTTCACACAAATATAGAGGAAGGTGGTGGAGGATGGAGCGATGGAGGTCCAGCTGCCTTCTTTTGCACAGGCGGATTCTCACCTGACTCTCATGCCTTGGAACATCTCGGTGTTGGTGTGGAAGGGTAGCACGGTGGTGCAGCCCACGCCAGGGCAGTCCAGCAGACCCAGCGTCAGGCTCTCCATGAAGGCCAGCGAGGAGGCCTTGGAGGTGCAGTAGTCTATGGCCCCGGGAATCGGGGACTGGGAAAGGATGGAATTTATGCACACGACATGGCCGTGCTGCAGCTCCAGCATCCTTGGCAGGAACGCCTTTGTAGTCTGGGAGAGGAGGCAGAGGCCGGAAGGGAAAAGAGAAAAGGAAATGGGTGGAGAGAAGAGGGTAAGGGGTAAATGAGGGGAGCAGGAGTGGGGAAGGAGGAAGGAGGAGGCAGGAGGAGGAAGGAGGAGGAAGGAGGGGAGGGCAGAGAGAGAAATAGATGCAGCGAAGTCAAAAGAAGACAGAAAGAGGAAATAGGGACAGAGTGTAACCACAGATTAAATTTCCATTTCCATTTAGTTGGTAATTGCATTTCTGGCTGCATGCGACATGCTCTTTTGATCTCCATTCAAACTCAAAATGCCAGGAGTTTCAAAGCCCCTCTGATGTTTCAGGCACTAAGAGGCAATTTGGAAATACCCCACTCAACTTGCCATAATGCACTCATGACTGACAGCCCCGACGGGAAACCTATACATTGTTATTACTGTATGCCATAGTATGGGCTGCTAAAACCGAAGTAGGCAATTGATAAGACATTGACATATTGTCGTGACGTTCGCCTGCGTCAATTTCCGCAGCACTTACCCAGAACTGGCCCATTGTGTTGACGTGTTGAGATTTCAAAAGGGCGTCGTCGTCGCTGTCCATCAGACTTTTGCCGTGGACCACAGCTGCGTTGTTCACCAATATCGTAACATCTCCCACCTGTTATGAAAATGTCAAATAAATCATTCCCATATATTTTGTAGGCTGGGAAGAATATAGTTGTATTGCGAGTGAGCTGAGAGTAATATTCCCCACTTTTATTCAGACAAGCAGAAAAGTTGCTGACTGTAAAAGACATTAGTTTTCTCAAAGATGACGTACCTTCTCTCTAACCACCTTGGCTTGCTTGTAGACCTCCTCCCGATTGGCTACGTCACACAGGAAGTAGTGGCACTCTGTTCCTGAGAGAGAGATCTCTTCCGATGTCTCTTTGAGGCACTTTTCTGTGCGTCCCCATAAGATCACCTGGCAAAATAATTTTTAAAAGGTTAAAGTAAATTTAAAAGGAACTGCTTTCAGATTTCACTGCATTAAATACAATACCACTGCAAATACTACACCATTCTTCCGTGCATCACAGTAATCTGTGTGTGACATTTTGGAAAACACTTTTTCTTTCAGCAATTTTTCCATTACTAAACTACTGGGCATATTTTGTGTGGAATTATATCACTCTTTGCGTAGAAATATTCTGTTCGTTCAGGGAACAGAGAAACCATTTTCAGTCCAACAAATATTTTTCCAGCAAGATTAAAGGGTTGGGGGAGGGGGTTGCTGTGTGAATGAACTGTCTCTTCATACGCCCAAAGACTAAACGAAGGCCAGTCATTTGAGCAGGGAACATGGGCATTGAGGATGGAGGTAGTTGGGGAGGGAGACAGTGTGTGTAGGGGGGCTAGAGATTGGGCAATTAGATCTGTCAGTCTCTGGGGTCAGGGAAAGGTAATGAAATCAGGGGGTTAGCCTGCCTCATCTCTCAAACACACATTCTCAAAGAGATTACATGGCCTGTTGGGCAGATGAGCCCCGTCATTTCTGGTCAGGGAGTCTGAAAACAGTGCGTGTGTGAAGTGGTGAGGGGGCCACTGCAGGGTTTGGCTGGTCGCCCGTGACCAAGGTTAATATTTGAGCAGAAAGTCCTCAGGAAAGTGATCTTGTGTGTTTGTGTGTGTGTATTTCTAGGCAAGAGGGCCCACCTTTAATTCAATCTTATTTTTTTTTATAGCTGTAGCTATCTTTAGGTTTGTGGTTAGCAATACTGTACAGTACACCAAAGACATGCAAGGTCAAGTCAACACAGGGAACTATCAATAGGTCACAAAACTATTTAAGAGCATTTCTACACAAATTTAGCTAATACTGTGAATGCAGTATTTAGGTATTTAAGGGTTCAGTGTCTTTCCTATATACACTTACAAACAACACACATACAATAGCACAGCATCTGATGAACACACATCACTCATTTTCTATTGCAAAATATCTTTGGGCAACTTTGTAACGCAGTGTTTTGCTTCCAACTTCCATCTACAATCTATTGTAAGCTTAGTGCTAACCTTAATGATGCAGGTCCTTATCAGATCAATGGTGGGCTAATATCAGCAGACGGAAAGCAATGTCAAATTAGGTCTGGGGTCTTAGATTAAGAAGGCTGCGGCCACCTTGCCATGTGTTTCTAACTTCTTTATCAGATCCAGTGCCATAGTTGTTTGGCTCCCCCTCTAAACGGCCCTTGGTTGACTTGGTTTTGATTAGCTTTTGTTGTTTGCTTCATTTGCAAGCCCATTTGAGTAATCAGTAGGCGGACAGGTCTTGATAAATAACAGAGCTTTTAATAGGATTTGAGCCCAACAAACAAACCTGACACTTCTCATTAAAAATAGGCACACAAACTCCTGTTAGAATGTTATTTAATTCATTAGGTTTATCACCAGTCACAACAGAAGAAACAACGGATGGCCAAATTGCTATCAGGACGGAAACGGTAAGAAAACAGTGTCTGACTGGCCTTACATAAGCCCCTTTTAAGATCACTGATAAAACCCCTGACTGCTCATACTGGCCACATGTACTGTACCACAGTTTATAATCACTTTGCCTTTAAACGGAACCTTGAGTGTCAGGTTGCAGTATACTGTATAGGCTACTTGCCCACCGTGGCTCATATAAGTGTTGTTTTTTCCAATAGTCCTGATAGAATACAGTGATACTTTATATCTCAGGTCTGAATGTATGGGTGGGTATGAGCCCTCTTTTCACACCCATTGTAGGGCCAGCACAGAGAGGGGGCACACAGAGAGGGCAGCAGGAGTTCAGGAGGCAGTCGCCTGCCGCTGTCTAATTACTGCAGAGACAGCAGGGTCAGCTGCAGGGCAATACCCAGCTGGGAGCAGTGTGTCCCGCCTCTAACACACACACACACACACACAAACACACAAACCACTGAACTGGTTCGTCCTCCCTGTAGTAATGTCTTTAGCCTACATTGTGAAATCCTCCCAAAAAAACTAAAACAGGCAATTCACAAGCTTGTTTTTCACAACCACCATCTACCATATCCCTGGGGAAAATTCTGTCAACAGCCTTTGTGCGAGAGTGTGTGTTGCTTAAATTTGTGGAATCGTTCAGTGAAATAGTCTGTCCTCTCCCAGTGCGCTGAACTTGGAGCCTGCTTTTGTGTAAAAAGAAAAAATTACAAAAAACTTGCTCTGACTTGTTGTTTCAGCGCTCAGCACTGCAGCGGTTCTGCTAACGGCACAAAGCAAGATATTGCTGCCCCACTAAGTTACAATTTTTATACCTCTGAGGATTCTTTCACTATCGCTGTAGTTAGACCACCCCATGCTGTGAAAACACCAACGCCCAGGCGAGGGGGGGTAAGAGGAAATTCCGTCTGCCAATCACAAAGGGGGCTCGCACTGGGGTGAACTGTGGTTTTTAAAGGTTAGGCGTATTCATAATGACCGTCCTATTTCTTTTTAGCATCTCTTTAGGCAGGGAGTAATTGTGAGGCACACTACCACAGGTGTTGTTTTCAAAGCCTTCACACCTTGATAACACCCAACAATGCAGCACAGAAAAGCCCAGTGACATCCTTTGTTCTGCAGCTGCAAAGTATAGCTTTTAAAAACCACAGGTTTCTTCTTGCCTGTTCCCCAAGGAGATGGCACTGAAAGGAATAGGGCGGCAGTTAGTGTTTCACGGGGCTTCTGGCACTGTTTTCAAGCTGCTACGATTGTACTTTAAGAGAGCATCGCAGATGTATGGTACATGTCAGACGTATACAGAATCACACAACCTGCGGCTCACAATTAGGCAGCCGATCACTTACTAGCCCGCTATAGAAATCCACGCTGTGGCATTCGCCTGAATGGGCCAAAAATGGAACGCATTAGTGTTAAAGAGACACAGGTGGCTAATTCTGCACTCAGCCGTGTAATGTTTGCCTACTGGCATGGTAGACAAAACATAGATGGAAAGGATGATGGGGACAGTAGCTCGTCTGACACATCAGTGTGGTCTGTGGTGCATTACAAGCCCAAGTTCCTGCTCATGGCGGGGGAGGGGAATGGAGGCAAGACTATAAATATGAAAGCATAGTTTCTTTTCGCCGGATAGGGGGGGGGGATACACTGAAAATGTAATTCACACAAAATATTCAAAATATACAAAAATATACATTTTACTTGATAAAATGTCAGTGATGTCACCATCGATCATTACATCATTACTTTAAATAACTGTTAGATTACTTTCTATTACTGTGTCAGTCTATTAGCTACCATCAATATAGATACCTTCACTTTACTCTTTTCGAGCTCCGAACACATTTGTGATTGACTAGTTCAATAAACTTGTATCAGATTCACTTTTTTTCCTAATCTGTTTAATGTAATCTGTTACTCCATTACCCTTGTCGTTTTGTTCATTTGGCATACAGTCAGTAGAGGGTATGACAAAACATACCCTGACTTTTATTGAAAGCCTTATGGAATATTTTTTGTTGTTGTTGTGTTGGCAGAGGTTATGATTATTAAAACAAGATGTGCATAAGCATGACAACGTTTTAGCAGAGTAATAAAAAATGTATAATTATGTCAAGGACCATGAACCATTTGGCTGTACACAGGAGTGCGATCTCTCTCTCTCTTTCACACACACACACACAGCCACGCACGCACGCACACACTTGCTGTCATTACAACAGGACCAATACACTTTCTAAACACATCGGTCAAACCTGATGTCATAGAATATGTTAACCACATCGACGCTTGCCATAATGCTTGTCTGACCAATCCAATATATCACTACAGTGATTTCATTCGGTCATTCAAGGAACCTAACATTAAACCCCGTCAGACATGTCCTCTGGTTGACCCGAGCTGTTGTGCAATACTATCAAAAGTGAGGGCAGTGTCTCCAATCTCATTGGACTAGACACTTCATGATCAAAACATTTTTGGTGGCTCATTCCACCCACAAGGATAGTAGGCTACCTGCCGAGGCTTTTAGCTGAGGTAATCACGGTGCTTACACTAGAACTAGTATGATTTCGTGTATGGACTTTAACCTAAACATATCACAATACTATCTTATAAGGTGTCCACACTGCCTGCTGCAACCTCACCCAGGTTACGGTGTCTTGTAGTCAAAGTTTTTACTAACAGAACCATGTGCATTGCTCATTCATTGAAAGACAGTTAATGTAGTGTATATGCAACAAGTTATATGTGGTTAAACGTAGTTACCTTTCTGGCCCCCTGCTTCGCAAATTCTTTGGCAAGGTGACGACCGATTCCTCTTCCCCCGCCGGTGATCAATACCACCTCCTTGGCCAGGTCCTTCCTTTTGCTTGGAATAAGCGAAAGCACACTTGCTTTGACGATATAATATAGCATTTGAACAGGGAAAAGGATCACACTGCCAAGGCTCTTCAAATCCATGACGAACAGTCAGTGGATAACCTACAGTTGATATGCTGTTTACGCAAGTTTTCGAACTTAACACACAGTGACGCGAGTTTGATGTCCTCCAATACTGACCAGAATATGAGAGAAAGCGTTTGGAATTATCCGTATGCAAACAATATCATCTACAGTCTGTCGTCAATATTCCACGAAAAATTAGAAAAACCCAGACAGTTTGAGCAGCTCTGGCATGTCACTCGCCAAGTGTCATGCGCTCAAAAGTGAGTGATCACTCATAACGCCTGTCGACCGCACGGACAGGCTTGTAAACATGAGACAAGGCAAGACGACGCGAGATTCCGTGCGCTACTTAAAGTGCTGCTTTTAGTGTTGTGTTCCTACCCCGGGCTTATATGATATGTTACCGCCTCTACCCTAGTTGCGATAGTTCCACTGTGGAAAGGACCTGGATGGACCTGAGGGGAGTTTTGTAAGGGTATTAATCCTGATTGACATGTTAAGTGGGGATGTTGCTTGAGTGCGTGTCTGCTCTGAGTGGTTACGTGTTTGCGTCTCCCCACCTCCTTCATCTGTCTGATGCAGTAGTCTACCTATACCGTCAAAACGTAAAAGTGAAGTCATTGTGTTACATTTTCACCGACAACAGTATTCAAATACAGGTAGGCTACAGGGTTTTCAGGATTTATTTTCTCTCTTGCTCAATCGATGGTTGTTTTGGTAAAGCGAAATCACTATGAAATCAAAAATGGTTTCGACTAGACTACCATGATAGAGAATGAGACAATTTACATTTTGAGGAAATAAAACAGCTGAAGCTGCAGTTCTTCATTTATTACCAACAAATAAATACATATCCAATGACTCAAAAGGACACTCATTAATTTGTGTCTGTGCTTATCCTTGTGGTTGAAATCAGCATGCAGCAGCAGAGGTGCATGGCCCTTCCCCACCTGAGTGCCAAGTGGCTTGCATGCCTCTCTACTCCTCCTCTTACAGCTCTTATAAACTAACATAGTTTTCGAGTGCACCTTTAAAATGCATAATAGAACTAATAGTGAGTGTTACATCCAAACATTCACACACATATCACCAATGGAGTAATCTTTCTGATGATTCAATACATTCTGCATGCGATAATGGATTACACTAATGCCTTTTAATGATAAAAGTTATTTTGTTGTAATAGAAACACATTTTTTTTTATCCATGTCACATATTGATATAAATATTTATGTCATGCACATTCCTGAGCAGATCACAACCCCAGTAGCTAATGCACATGGGATGGAATGGGACATAGCTTTTCCCTATGTGACTGTGCAGTTTGGGAATTGGGTCAGCCTAGTTACAGAATGTGGGCAGGGCGCCCATCAAAAACCTGCATGAATACGTCCTAAACAAATGCTGCAAATTCATGGGCCACAGACAAGATTCCAGTCTGTGATTTTTGGCCCTGGTCCTGTGATTCTTACCGGGCATTGCTGAATGTGGAGCTTTTCTAGCAACTGGGATGGGGTTTAAAGATCAGCTTCACAATGGCTGCTTTGTGCTGGGCTCAGCTACTTAGAGAAGGCACAGGGGCTCTTGGGGACTGTGAGTAGCTCTACGAAAACACGATCTAGATGCTGTCATTTTTAGCTGATATTTTTTATTTTATGAAGATTTAAAAAAAAGAACCAAACTGCCTTGCAAGAATGTTTCAAAGCAATTTTAATTCATTCAAAATAGTATGTAATGGCTGTTTTGCGATAACAAGACACAAATAAAAAAACATACAATAAATAAATACCTTCATTATGGTGACTGGTCAAAGAGACTGAACTCACAGTATCTGAATGTATTGGAGCTTATTCTAGAGTCCTGTTTATTTTCACTCATGCTATCACTGCCATCTACAGATCAGTAGTGAAAATTCAGACGTGTGTTCAGTCAGTGTTGAGTCGGCGTGTAAGAACACGCACACACGCGCACGCGCACACACACACACACACTTCAGATAGCATAGACTATGTAAATAGCAATCTTTGTTGAGTGCAGCTGTTTGCAGAGGACATTTTCTTCAATAAAAGAGGACAGATGGGAAACGATGAAAAAAAGACCCCATACTATTATGTCTGTCTACATCACTGTATAATTTTTTATCAGCTTTACACAAAATATAAATTGTAGCCTAAGCACTTTTATGCAAACCTGCACATATACTTGTTTATAGTGGACACAACCATAAACCGAGTAAGCCTTGATAATAAAAATAGATTACACAGTCCATCTCCATCTTTCTCAACTCAAAAAAGTAAACTTGGTACTTTCCTGTAGCGTAAATTAAACTGGCAATATTTGTCAGCTACATTCTAAAATTGTGTTTTCTCTCTATATTTTTGAGCAGCTGAACACATGGTATGGATAAGTTCACGATTATTTTTATTACTCACCACAAAACCTACGGGGATCCAAAGTTACAATAATACAATGTTTCATTATTTTGTATTTACAGTATTGTACTGTATAAGTGTGCTTGTTTGTATTTTGACTTAGAGGAAATAAATGTAGAATATTTGACTAATAGCACGTGATCTCTCTTATCTGTGTGACTTTGACCCAGTTTACTGCTTTCCTATGAACACCAGGACTGCCTCTATCTTGTTCTTTCTTCTTTGTCAGAGAAGTGTTTTTGTAATAATAAACAAAAGGATAAGATAGGACAACATACAGTATAGCTCTACCCAACCACAAGGAGATGTTCATGTGGAAATCCGAGAATATATAATTTTTTTTATTTTCATAAGGGTATAAAACAGTCAGTTAGTTAATTAGGAACATTTTGACTATTGTGAAGTAATTCCTAGTGCATATGTCGTTTCCCTAGTGCATATGTCACAATACGACAACACAGCTTCAGGATGCACTAATTGTATCATATTTATACTAATATTTAGCCTTAGGAAGGAAAAAGAGTATTTCCATTTTGGAGTGAGTTTTGAGTCACTTAGCATTTGTTTTAGCATTTATATATAAAGTGTTGAACATGTCTTAAAAAATGTTTCTCTAAATCAGGGAAACGGGTTAAAAATAAATAGGAAAAAACATGGTTTGGACAAGGTGGACAAGGTAATGGACGACATGACAATGAATGATTTACAGAGCTGTCAATAGGGAACGGATTCTGTATTTCATGCTGAAAAAACTATTGGATTCAATATTTTGACTTTGCTTCCATAAAGAATATATAAAGTATTAAAGAAAAGTATAAAGAAAATATATGTAAAATTGTTTGTGGCAGCCAAAGATATCATTAGGTCAGCCCCAAGGTCATTGTGCATTGCATGACAATATGGGAGGAGTGAAAGGAAGTGAAAAGGAGCTAGATAACACATTTACATCTAATGAGTTACCTTCACAATCTCAGACCAGAAACCATGGACATAAGCTCTGCAGTTTTAATAATAGGCTTCGCTGCTCTCTTTGCAGCCCTTCTCCTTCTGATAATTGGACTTGTGTACTCGGAGCTGATGAATTCAGACATTCCTCGTGGGATTGCAAATAGCGGGAAACTGCATATAGTTCATGGCTTGTTTGTTGGCATAGCAATCGTGGTGAGTATCTATGGAATTGTGGGTGCTTATTATTTTATGTTTTTCTGCAAGTCAGATTGTGTTCTTGTCTCTGTTGAGATTATCAACTTTTCACATCAAATTAGCTTAGCCTATTTCTTAGAGAACTGGGACAATATTTCTGTTAGAAAAGTAGTTTCATTCACTCTAGAGCAAACAAACCACTTCTGCCCTCTAGGAATTGGTACAGCTTAGATAAGAAAACCAGTTACAAAGTTACAAAGCCAAGGTCATATACAAAGTGATAACATGTTAATGCTATCTTATAAATCTAAATTAAAGCTATTGATAATAAGGTTTCTCAGAATCAATGCTATATTTCTTGAATGAATGAAGAATGGATGAATGAATAAAGGAAGGTAAAACCACCGAAATGGATGCATGACAAATTAACTACAAATTAATTATGTTTTTTTTTATTTACTTATGTCAATAGTTTCAAATTGAATTGACTGACCTGTTTAAACGGTTTAACATAACTGCAATGATAAACTGTGATAATGTGTGGCTTATCTGTTATAATTACTGATTATCTCTGATAATTTGTGGCTCGTCTGCTGGCAGGGCCGGATACTGGAGCGGCTGGGAATATGTCATCAGGCTAGCTTTACCCGATGGTTCAGTGGCTGGATCTTGACAAACAACAACCCAGTTCCCCCCGGTCTACGTGTGAAAAACCTGATGTTTTCTGGGGTCCCAGTGCGCGTATATGAACCTACGGCTGCCTTTGACAGCTTGAGGAGAGGTCTTGTGTATTTCCACGGAGGAGGGTGGGTGATGGGCAGTATAGGTATGAACCCCTTCGTTTTTTTAATGTTCCTTTTCTCCAACAACATAAGACCTTTGAAAATAGATGATGAGAAACTCTGGCAAATAAAAAAAAGATAATGATTTATGTTGCTGACTGCTCAGAAGGTACCTGCTTACAAAGCTCTCTGATCGGAGACTATTCTCCTCGGTAAATTGGTAGGTAATAAGTATTGGTAATTATCCTCAGATTCTGCTGATGAAGTCTGCAGGCACATCGCCAAGAAGGCTGAGGCCACGGTGGTTTCTGTTGGGTACTTTTATCTTTTGTCTCTGATACGCTTACACCCATTTTGGTTACAAAGTGGCACAGATTTAACATATTGGCCCTCCCGTTTACCCTCTCACACTCTTAGGTACCGGTTAGCCCCAGAGCACAGGTACCCTGCCCAGCTAGATGACTGTGATGCAGCAACGTGTCACTTCCTGTCTGTGGCTAAGGAGGAGTTCAGTGTGGACCCTCGCAGAGTGGCAGTAGGGGGAGACAGCGCCGGGGCAAACCTGGCAGTCGCTCTGTGCCAAAGGCTGGCATCGAGAAGGGACGACCATCTGCTGCCCCCCTGTGCTCAGGTCCTTATCTACCCACCACTACAGATGGCAGATTTCAACCTGCCCTCATATCAGCAAAACCATGCCGTGCCCATATTGTTCCGTGGCCGCATGGCTTTCTACTTTCTGCAGTACCTCAATGGAGACATGTCTGTGTGCCAGGACGTGCTGAAAGGAAACCATGTCCCCACTGAACTCAGACCATGCTACCAACAATGGCTGTCCACTTCTAACCTGCCCCCAGAGTGCCTAGCACGGGGCTACCATGAGCCGCCAGCCCCTGAATATGACGGGGAGGTGTATCACGCAATCAAAGCCGGTCTGGAACCGGAGGTCTCCCCTTTATTGGTAAATGACGCTGTCCTTCAGAAAACCCCGCCCACCTTCATCCTCACCTGTGAGTATGATGTCCTGAGGGATGATGGGATTCTTTACAGGAAGCGCCTGCTGGGCCAAGGGGTGGATGTCACCTGGAAACATGTAGAGGATGGTTTTCATGGCATCATTAACTTTGTCAACAATGGCTGGATGACCTTCCCCTCTGCAACACCAGTTGTGGATAGTATAGCGGACTATGTTAAAACAATATAAAGAATGGGAAATGTAGGAAATCCTGTCTTTAAACAGATTTATTACATAATAAACAAATACCTCCTGTATTTCTAAAATACTATTGTTTTTTCTTTATTATGTTAGCACCGTTTCTGAAACACTGGTACACACATATTAAAACAGTAAAGTCAATCCGGACATCACTTGCAGCACAATGATGTATCTCATGTACAGCAGGTCTATGTATTTATTTAACAGATTCATATTCCACTTCCAGATTCTTGTGAACTTGTGCACAGAGATAAATGAACAGAGATACATTTTTGAATGAGATGTAAGGCAAATGCATGTGAGAGTAGGATAATCAGAAAAGGAATCAATGCATTTTGAGTGAGAAAAAAAATAATTGTAAATTAGTTAATGTGTGTATTATTTAGTGATACAATGATATGAGAGGCATTGATACATTGATCAAGAGTGTTAAGTTGAGATGCTTACAGGTAGGCCAACTCTTGGGCTCAAACCCACGACCTTCTGGCTGGGAGTCCAACGCCTGGACTCCCAATGTCATGTTGTCTTGTTTATATAAACAATATCAAAAAAGGGTTAGGTTAAATACTTTTTTTTAACCATTGAAATCTATTAAATAACAATACGGAATGGACTGTATGAAATATTTTCACACCGGCCTTGAGGATTTATTTTCCTTTATGTATTTCTTATAGGAGTATAGCATGTCTGTCTCACATTTGCTTTCTGTATCCTCTGCTGGCCTTAGCTGTAAGTGTTTATTGTATCCATGGCAACAGGGCTTCTCTATTTCCACTCCACTGCCTTTGTCAAAATGGTGTTGGGTGAATGCATCTGTTTGACTAGCAAACCATGTTCTAAGAGGACATAACAAGTGTATTTTGCACCTTGTGCAGCATGGACGAAGCGGAACAGAAGAATGAAAAATGGACCCAGCCTGGCTGGAGAATAGAACAGAAGTATGCAAAACCCGTCCTAGTGGGAAACTGGGCAGAGGAGAGGCTACAGGTACAGTAGGCATTCTTTTTCCAACTGACTCTACGATGATATCGAATTTAAGGGTTATTATCAGAAGGCACTGGCTCAGTAAAAACAACGATATCTTATTATCCAAATGCAATTTCACAATACAAGCATTGAACTGGAAATGGAAGTGTGAACATAGACTCTGCCACACATTCAAAACATAACTTGCTAGTCAAATCAACAGCAAAGTCTCAGTTCAGCAACATCAGCCGCTTATTGGGAAAGGCCAGTGTTGGAGACTAATTGCATTGACATGAGGCATGGCCACAGGCTGCTGGCTCAGGACCTAAGTGGAGGAAATACTGTACAACAGTGCAGATCAATACTAAAGTGTGAGCTTTGCTGAGCCTTTGCTGAGCCCTGTGCCGGGCTTGTAGCACAAGTGGCAGCATATCCCCCCTCCTCACTCCCCTCCGTCTGTCTGTTTACTCTGTACAGTTTACTCGAGAGCCAGTGTCAGCCAACAGCACCACCCGTACGGACTACCAGCCCCACTGGGACTTCAAGCCCGACGTCTTTACGCGACTAGAGGCCCTGCGGAGAGCTGAGGTCAGCCAAACTCCATCGTCACGGCATTAACGCCAGTGAAACGCCTGTCACAAGCCTGCAAGGCAGGGTTTTCTTCTCTCAGTAGTAGTCCCTTCTGCATATTATCGGCAGCCCAATGTGAAGGTCTTTGGTAAAACTCTGTATGAGAACAAATTTCTGCTTGGTCTCAGCAGTCATGAGACCCAGTTTAAAGTCAGTTAAAGCAATTTACAGCACATTTCCTGCCTGGAGTGGTGGAGTTTCAGTCAGTGTTGGTGTATCTGAAAACAGTGGAAACACTCACGCAGAAGCCAATTCCTACATATTGTGTCTATTGTGTCTTCCAGGGACTCCCGTTGAGAGAATTCTTTGCCCACCATGGCATACCAACCTCTCATTGCTTGGTCTCCCTCTACGATGAGAGCTATGGGCGCAAGTACAACATTACATTGCCCACTCGGCGCCCATGGCATCCAGACTGCCGGACATGGCAGGCAGAGAAGTCGGACCACCCAATTGTTGGTAAGAACACAATTACAATTGTCCTTCCACCACTGGCTAATTGTTACATTTTGCAGCAAACCATTCAGTACAAGTGTATAAATGCAGTGCCAATGCACTTTAGTACATTTGAAATGGCAAAAATCCATTGTCATTTCATCTCATGATCAATTAAACCTGACCCATCGTGAATGCATTGTCAGCCACTGGTGTAATTAATGGCTACAGCAACGTGGTTGACGAGCCTCTCTCATCTCTGTCCCTTCTCCCAGACCCTCCAACAAACTTTGGCCTGCTGGAGTCCAAAAAGCGCAGTTTGGAAAATCTGCCGTCACGCCTCCCTTCTCTAAGTGTGTATAGGTCAGCGTTCCAGAAGCACCCGCTCGACGCGTTCTGCCAAAAGCGGTTTGCCAGAGCGTCACGCGCGCTCTCCAGCCACCTGCATGCTGCCAACCATAACAACAAGGATCTGGACCTGAGACAGCGCTCACTGTTACAGGTCCCAGACCACTTCTCCGGTCTACTGCCATCTTTACTACATTCCTAGGCCAACGCGCTGTGTCTCATGCTTCTTGCTAATGTAGAAGGGATTCTCAACGTGGTTGGCTAAGGGTTTGTTTTTTTATCAGTTGGCAGCATGCAGAATGTAATGAAATGGAAAAATCTAAATGCATTAAAAACTAAACAGGAGTATCGTGACCTTGTAAATTCTGGGGTTGCTGTGTGTTGTGTAGCGAGTTCATTCAGTGTGTGTGTGTGTGTGTGTGTATGCATGAAGGGGACAGAGGAGGGGCTCCATAAATCACGTCCGTCCTTCCAGAGAATAATTGCATGCAAATTCTCTCGCTCTCTTCACACTTAATAGTTGAAACGCATGCACAGTTAGTACTGCCCTAGTTACTCTGGGTGGAAAAAATAGATATGATACCAGACTTGACCTGGTTATTGAGGCAAGCCAGAAGCCGTGATTCATCCAAGGAAAAGTCTGAGGGGACACGTCTAATTCCCATTCCATTAGGTGTTTAATTACTGGGAATCAAAGTGTTTAATTAGGAAGAATCCAAGATGCTTATGTTTGATGGTCAACCATCTGCGTCTGTCTCCGTTCTCCCCCCTGCCTTCAGCCTTCCAGATAACTGAAAAACCTGTGTTTTACCCACTGCTAGCTAGTTACTCTCGGCAGTGTGCTGCTGATTTGTGTCTTTTGCATTTTGGGAATACGTTTTAAACTCGGCACATTTCCCTCCCTAATCACTGTTGTGTTTACTTTGTGAGCCACATGATGGTGCTAAAGAAGCACACCACTCAACCTCTCTCTGTGTGTCTGTTTTGTTTTGGTTTTCAAGAAACGATTTCAGTTAGTGCAGCATACAATTAACACTTTTAATGTTTTTGATTCTTGTACACATTTCTGTCATTATCATAACTTGTTATTGTAATTAAACGTATTCACAGGAAAACATTGTGTTGTTGCTTGCATGTCCTCCATCATGGAAATGAGTTAGTGGAATATATATAGTAATAAATATCACTTTCAATGATGATAGAATGGAGGATTAAATTGTGAGTATTTATAAAACACAAAGCAACAAACAGCGATTCAGGTTTTTGAAGAAATGAAAAAGGTATATGCTGAGCATTAATAAAATACATTATTTTCAGTCACTTCAAATATTAAATAAATCATTGCTGCTTGCCCCAACTGGAAAGAAAGCATGTTTACAAAAGCTCACATATTTATATTGCATAACAGAACCATTTACATGGTGTCATGTTTAAAGAGCAAACGCACATAATTGCATTGTATCCAGTTCACTGTGTAACTAATATTTGTGGCCTACACAGTAATTCAAGTGATATATGACTATAATGACTGACCTCTTTATTGTGTGACAGTTGAACAAACTAATTTACTGTTACTGAGGCATGTTAATTCATTGTCCGTGTAGCTATAAGGACAAAGAATCTAGTATGATTAAGAACTAACTTAATGGCAGAATGCAATAGACAAATCGGTAAGATGAGAGCACTCCTGGTGAAAATCGAAGCAAAGTAGTCTTATAAAAAATGTATAGCCTTATGTTTTACTTTCATTGGCTATGAGACAGCTGTTCTTTGCATTCACCCCAAGGAAGAACATGGCAGCTCCAACAACTCAATGCTAATAGCTAACAGCAAGTTGGCTTGAACTTTAGACACAGGATAAATTGGGGCAAACAAAACCACTCTATCAACAAGAAACCTGATGTAAAATGTGATGCTGTGGGCACACTCTGTCACGGCACAATCTTTTGATCAATGAAAAAATGTTTCCTGGTTAGACGCAGGTCTGGAAAGGCTTCTTATCGGGGAGTGAAAGGACAAAGGGGAAAAGAATGCCCTTTGCTGCAGAGAGGACACTCAAATCTTCGTCTATGAATGCTGGGGAGATCTCATCAGCCAAGAACCTCATGGTGAACTGGTGGCTGATGCAGAAGATGCTGTCCTCCAAAGCAACGCACTGGAAGGCCGGGCAACGGAGCAGCCGTTTGCTGCTGCACTCGTACCACAGTCGAGTTACCGCATGATAGCGGGAAACGCCGACGCCCATGAGCGGGTTTAGGTCAAACCGATACAAAAAGCTTCTCACCGCCACCATCTCTGTAGTCCTGTCTTTGATGCCTACTATAAGGCTTTCCCTCCACGTGTTGGTTTTGGGGTTGTAGCGTAGCAGCGCATATCTGAGCGTTCCCCCGGAAACAAATATCTCCCCGTTGCACACTGTGGCGCGGTGGGCCACGGCGAATGTATCATTGGGCAGCGGAGCCACAAAGCTCCATCTGCCTGTTCGTGGGTCGTATCGCTCCACCGTGGAGAGACATTCTCCTCCGATGGCGTAGACGTAGCCGTGCAGCGCTGCCAGCTTGCAGTTGGGCCTGGCCTCATTCATGGGACTGATCTCCTTCCAAATGGATGTCACAGGATTGTAGCAGAACACTCGCTTTGAAGGTATCATCTCTCTCTCTGTGCCCTGGCATCCCACCGCCACAAATAGGTAGTTGTCCATTGTGCACATGGCGCAGGCATTAGATACGACCTCCCGTGGGAGCGGGCAAAGGAGGTGCCAGGCATCTTTGTAATCATCATAATAGTAAATCGCGCTGGAGGCCGTTCTCTGCTCTACCCCTGTCGTCTGCCTTCCTGTGTTCCTTGCCCAGTCCTGAGGGTCTATATCGGCCACTACTACAAACCTCCTCCCATTCATTCTTTGTTTCTGGATTTGCTCCCGCTCACCTGCCATTAGCCTCCCATACAGACTGGGCTCCCTGAGCACCTGGAGGTAGTTGTCTGACATAACTCCGAGGGCTGCCTGCTGCAGGGAGGGCTCGCCGTGTTTTTTAGCCAGCCCCAGCACTTCCATGCAATTCCCTAAATCGAGTTTACCCTTCAGGCCCTCCAAATGTGCGCCGTGTAGGTTTTCTGCTGGCAGCTGTAAAAATGGAGCCCCCGCTATAGTCGCTAGATTAGGTGCCTTCCTCACACAGGAGGAGGCTCGGGAGTGGTTCATTGAAGGCGAGGTGGTTGGATTTGGAAAAGAGACGGGTAGCTCTGAATTTTCTGCGGCGGAGAGATAGCTCTCCTTCCGTAGGAGTACGGGCCTGGTGAGCTGCCTTGGCTCAAGGGTCGCAGGCGGGAAGGGATTGTCAACAGCTCTTTGCGGCCAAATCATATCTCGCATGACGAGGGGGCTCCGGGACGGGGGAGGCCGAAGGAGCTGCGCTTCCTGTGAGTCAGCTGAATTTCTCTCGTACTGGCTCAACGCGGGGATTGAGTCGGTAATAGAGTGAGAGGAAGACTCCACATAGTAATCGTATATCTTCCCACGGACAACCTGGTCCCCTTTTCCATTCAGCACAAGGTTAGCATCCCCCACTTTGATCTCTGCCTTGGAGACGAAGCTGGAGTAACCCCCCTGGCGCTCCAGATGCTGCCTTAACTCTCTGCCCACGCCCACGCTCCCCTCCAGCCTCTGAAGAAAGCAAGGGGAGCGGCGTCCTGTTGGACTGCCCATCCCACACTCTCTAGGACTGGGGAGGTTCAAAGTGGATCCAAAATAAATATTACTGATGGATTCCTCCGAACGCATAATCTCCCCTTCCATTCCGATGTCTTGGTTGCTGTGTGAAGCGCTGGATGTGTTCTCTGTGTCCTCAGCCCGGCAGGGTTGGGCTTCAGATGGCTGTTCAGTGATTGTGGCAGGCGTCAGCTCATTTGCAGCAGAATGAATCTGGGAGGCCCTGGGGTCTCGCCCTCCGTCGCCCGTGCCACGTTTGAGTGAGCTCGGAGGCTGCAACGCCACCTTGCAGTTACGGCACGTCGCCTCCCGAGGTTCTGGTCCGTCATCCACGTGCAGACGGGGGTTTGCTGCATCCCTGGAACTGTAGAACCTGTAGGCCCATGAGACCAGCAGCACAGCAGCCACGGAGAGGCTCAGCTTCAGCAACATCTGCATGTCGAACTGGACCCCCAGCAGCTCTGCTATGGGCATTGCTTGAAGTAATGATGACGATAATGATGGCTGAGCTTGGCTTGACGTTTTGTGGTTAGCTCTCTTGTCAGAGGATCTCCGCTGATGGGCGCATGTTGCCGGCTGCTCATTGAACGAGAGCTGCGGTGATCTGGTGACTGTGCCTCCCTACTGAAAGGAAACCAAGAGTAAATTGATACCCGCGGTACTATTTGCATGCCCGGCTGCTGGGGCAGGGCGCTGGTCGCGCTGTACCTGCTGTCAACAAGCAGAGGATTTGATAACCCAAGATACAGTATGTAAATACCCCCCAGAGATATTTGTTCATGCTATTTGATGACTCATCGATGTTTTACATAACCTGAGAACTGTGAAATCATTATTTGTATTTATATATATATATATATATATATATATACACGGTATTTGTATTTAT
>JAODLI010000020.1:4335100-4356408 GCA_027575585.1 Percopsis omiscomaycus
TGTATGTGTGTGTGTGGAATTAATTTTTTATCAATGTTCCATATCTCTCTGCCAGTCTCTGGTTCTTATTAGCAGGCTGCCCTATGTGACGTTTTTCCAGTCCTTACTGAAGATCCTAGCCCCAGAATATTTCCAGAAACTGGAACCCTGTCTAGAGGCCGGTATGTCTGACCGTCTCTCTATTAAAACTTTAAAATGACCATGTATGTCTGTTTGATGCGTTACCAAAGTCCTTATAGGCAAGTCTGGCTACTCGGCAGGTTTTACTTCTATGCATGTGCAAGGTTTCACGACACCGACTTCATTTATGGCTCAATCCAGAGTGCTGTGCTGTGACGCCATAACATCTTTGTGGTCATAACTAAAGGATTACCTTCTTCGGTAATCTGGTGCATTCGCGTGATATCCTGCTTTTCCATGCTTATCCGAAGTCTGTCTGCACCTGCTGTTTCCTGCCACCACAACAGTTGAAACTGTCGCAAACCTCGGCTGTGCATTTGCGTCAGTGCAACCACACAATTGGCTAAATAGGTTTCCCAGTTCGGCCGTTATAAAGCAGACGATTGGCTCTTTGGTGGGGAGGGGCGGGGATATGTTCATACAACCGCCATCTTTGGCGTAATGGACTTCTTCGATAGTTCTATTCAGGATTCTTGAGTGGTCTCTTCTATAATGTCTCTGGTGTTACTCAGTTTACCGTAGCACTTTTTAATTCTCTTTTTAATTGGATTGACAGCCTGTAACGACATCGACCGCTGGCCAACGCCCCATCCTGGGCGGGTCCTTAACTTGCCTATAATGGGTGTGGTCATTAAGGTATTAAGACACACACGCGCACACACACTGCTGCAAAATAGTTCAGCCAGAACAAGAACTCAGAACAGATGATTGCTGATTACCTTTGTTACCTGTAGACAAACTTACCTGCTGGTATGTGTGTGTCACATCTCTATCATGTGGTAGGTCCGTATCCCAACCTGCTACGATAAACCAGGAACCTCACAGCTGGTTCAGTCAGCACAGGTGATTAAAATGCACTCACGCACCATACCAGTTTTAGTAAAGTGCAGCATTATGACTTAAGATGCAGTTCCTCTTCTGACACTAGGTGGCTCTAAAAGAGCAAAACAGCTTCTCTTGAGAAATACAAAGTCAATCAATTTATCCACACGTTATGTGGATTTGTATGGTTATGGTATTAAAAGCTAATTTAACTTTTATCTAGTGAGTGTGATGGGGTCAATTTTTAGTATTGTGATGGATGTACTATCACTTCTAATGGCTTAAATTCAAAAAGTAAAAATGTTATGTTAGCCATTACCTAAACAAGGTAGTCTGACTATATAAAAAACATTACCTTTAACACACTGCCCCCAAAACTGCTTAAATAATTATCTACATTATGACGAAGATCTCCTTTTTAGTATGTCACCAAGTTTATGTTCAACAGAAATAAGTGTGTGTGTGTTTATGTTTATCAGAGTGACAGTCTGGTGTCAATGGTCCTACCGTCTGTCTACGAGGTCGATCTCTTCAGGTAAGACTCTGGCTAGGTTTAGGTAGGCTGGCTACGCACTCCTATTCCACCGTTATTAAGATGATGCCAATATCGTGATATTATATTAAGGCATGTGGGATATGCTGATAACGTTATCTCTTAACAATACATGTCAAGGTCTGGGATATATTGGGCAGTAAGCCAACAGTCTGTTCTCGTATTCAACGTGTTGGGTGGGGGCGAAATGGGCAGGCGTAAAGACCATTTGGTCATGGCCAGATCAATCTACACTCTAAAATAAGTACATATGTCAATAGCTGAGTAGGTCATACACCACCACCGTAAGGAAACCTTCTGTTAGAATAGTGCCATCAGCAGTCACCAGCGCTAACTTAGTTACTAAGCATCATACCATCGCATATCATGCCATTAAGGGCTTAAATGAATTGCTAAGAGCCTAACATAACAGACAAGGATAGCTTATTTTATTTTATTTATACATTTCTAATATAGAAATGGAGACAGGCAGACGATCACAGTTGGGGATAAGGGAGTGTTATGAGGTAGAGTGTCTGAGGCATCCAGGTGGAAATAATGTTTGACATGAGAAGTCACCTTATTTTTGAATGCAATAGTAATGTTCTGTTTCTGTGTGCGTCCCTCTCCCCCAGATGTTTCTCTCCAGTGTTCTTCCACATACAGATGCTGTGGGAGTTAGTGCTGCTAGGCGAGGCTCTGGTTGTCATGGCGCCGTCACCGGCTGAGTCGTCGGAGACCGTGCTGGCATTGGTTAGGTTAGTGGCAGTGGGCGTGGCTAGGAGTCACTGGGTGATTTTTAAATACCTGAGCAGCAGCTGGAGGGTACCTGGCCAAGTAAACACACACCTGCAAGGGGGGAGGACAATTGATTGAGATTGCAGTTAACTTGTATTCCACTGTTACGGTACACAGAATGTGATGCAGGTAATGTAAGCAGCATTTTTGGATATTCTGAATAAGGCCTTATACTGAACAGATATTGTTTTCATTTAGATGTGGATCATGCTGATATGGGCTTTTGCAGAACAAGAGTACAGAGTCAAAATAGAAAAACGTTACTGTCCAAATACTTTAGTATCCTGCCAAATCTGTACTAAATTTAAGAAGATTTATCACAATTAACAAGTTTTTCTGTCTGTCTCCTAGTTGTATCGCTCCTCTGCGATATTGCAGTGATTTCAGACCGTATTTCACCATCCACGACTCTGAGTTTAAAGAGTTTACCAGCCTGAGCCAGTCAGTACACACACACCCACACCACAGTGTAGTTAAGCAGAAATACAATAAAATAAAACCAGATAAGAATAATTATCCCCCGCTCCCGTCTCTCTATCTCTCTCTGTCTAGGCCGTCTGTCATTCTTGGAGTGACCAATCCGTTCTTTGCTAAAACGTTGCAACACTGGCCTCATATCATCCGCATAGGAGACACCAAGCAAGCAGGTATTATGTCTGTTCCTACTGTTCCTACAACTACTACTGTTATGGATGCTGTTAAGGCTGTCTGTCTCCCTGCCTCCAGCAGAGCTGACCAAGCAGATGAAAGTCAAGAAAGTGAAAAACCTTAAAACTTTGGACTCCAAACCAGGTAGGACCAGTCTCACCCTGCAACCTGTCTCCCCCTCTGTAATTTGTTGTTCTTTGTTGTTGGACATTATTGGTGTGTGTGTGTGTGTGTGTGTGTGTGTGTGTCAGGTGTGTATAGTGCATACAAGCCCTTCCTCAACAAAGACGATGACATCATCAAGCAGCTTCAGAAGGTGAGACTCTTCTGTAGTACAGTATCAGTAGTAGTTAGTTATCTTAACATATTGGTGTTTCCTTGAAGGAGAAGTGACTTTGCGAGTCACTCGATTGTAAAGAAGCATTGTGCATGTGCAGACTTTCTGTTCACCAAGGATATTGCTGCTGTACCGTAGAAATGCAAATGTTTTCATCGTAATGATGATTTGACCAAAGCAACAGTTTTGTGTGAATTTGTTTGTTGTCTTTCCTTAAGGGTATTCAGCAGAAGAGGCCCTCAGCAGCCCAGAATGCAATTCTGCGTCGCTACTTCCTGGAGTTGACCCAGAGCTTTATCATTCCACTGGTACCAACCAATCATATCTCACCCATAATCCCCACAGTATTTACTACTTGTTTGCATTCATACAATTACTTCCAAAGTGTAAAAAACGTAATACTGTTCTGAGATACTTGGGGGATACTTTGCTTGTGGGATAAAACGAAAGAACCTACAATGCCAAATTGTTGCTGCCTTTTGTTTTGGATGGCTCTTAATGACTTCATTAGTAATTCCTGTTTTCAAAAGAAGTCTGAGTAGGCTGCAGTTTGATTTACCACTCTGGTCTGACTCCTTCTACTGTACTGTATACGGTACGTGTGTGTTTTTAGGAGCGCTACGTCGCTAGCCTCATGCCCCTGCAGAAGTCCATCTGTCCCTGGAAAAGTCCTCCTCAGCTCCGCCCCTTCCAGCAAGAAGACTTCCTGAAAACCCTGGAGAAAGCAGGGCCACAGCTCACCTCCCGCCTGAAAGGAGACTGGATAGGGCTGTATAGGTACATGTTCCCTTCTGTCTTTTAGCTGTAATACTCAGGGGGGGCCTGAGTATTGCCTACTGTCAATGCATGACCATTTAACTGAAAAGTAATCCGATACAATCATATTACTGCCTGTGAAACCCTTTTTTACGGAGTGATGGTGTAACAATGCTCTGCCATTCCAGCAGATGGCATTACCGCATTACATGTAAGGTTTTTATACAGTACGACTAAACGGACAGACTGCTAGAGATTAAATAAACATCCAGAAATAGTACTAGTACTGCATGTTTACCAGGCAATTAGTATTTGCTTGGTGACAATAACCAAGTGACATGATTAGGTTATGACGGTTTTAATCCTCTTTTTTTTTTGCTAGTTGTGAGTCAGTTATTGTGATCACTGACACTGTCTTTTCTTGGCAGACAATTCCTCAAGTCTCCAAACTTTGACGGCTGGTTTCGCAACAGGAAGAGAGAGATGAACCAGAAACTCGAGGCTCTGCACCTTGAAGCACTCTGTGGGGAGGTGACACAATGAGGAGGGCCGTGCTTTTTTTCCTGAAATATCTTCATGAAGGCACAATAATATCCTTTTCGGAGTACAAAGTCTGCGTATGTGCAGTGCCTTCTTTAAACTGGAGTCTGCCACATCACTTCATAAAGATGTTTCGGGAAAAGGACCAATGCAAAGTTATCGTGGAGTCTTTTGACTTGCAATGGAAGAGCTAAGGCATTTGCTAAATAGCCAATACATGTTAGTAGGCGAAGACACGGATAGATTATCTTGTCATAAACTATGCCGATAATAACAAAATGATAAAATTATGCCAGCCTTATGTTTCAATGTGATAATGCTGCATAGTGCACCTTTAACACATCTCAATCTGTCTGGCTGTCTAGGATCTGCAGCAGAGAGTTCAGGACCTTTCAGAGGTGGAGACAGTGGACTTGGTTCTGAAATTGAAAGACAAGCTGGTCAGTATGAACTCATCCTGTCTGTCCAACAGAACTAACAAAGCCCAGCCCTGATTCTACTTCTTACTAACTTGAGGGACTACTTAGTAACTAGTTTTACTATGGAAATCTTTTAAGCGACAGCTATTTGTATGTACATATACTACAGATAAATATAAAATCACATAATTCTTGATGCCAAAAAATGTTCAAGCATTTGTATGGAAAAAATATTATTTTACACTGTATATAACATAATTTATGTGCACTAATGCTAATATACACAACGAACACTAATGCCGTCTTCTGATGCATGTCTGCATTCACTAAAGAACCAGGCAGAGAGAGAGCAGCTCCCCGCCAGACCAGGAACACTGGACAAGCTCCAGGCCCACATCCAGGATGTGATCCTCACCTTACCACAAGACCTTCAGACCATCTTGCATAAGCCCTCCACCCCCTGACCTATCTGGGAGGGTCGGATGGATGCTGTCCTTCCTTTTTTCCAAACTCTCACCGTGGTGGGATGGAAGAACAACGCTACACCAGGGCTGCGCAACCTGTTGCTGTGTAGATTTTTGGAACCCAATACTGACTACCCATGGTGCACTTGTGTTCATGGGTTTTCTATTGAGACTTGTGGCTGACTTTTTTTTATTTTATTAACCGTGTGAGTGTTGATGCTAGACCTGTCCACAGACTGCTCCAGTTCAGTTCAACTGTCGAGGAGATAACAAGTTTTTAAAGTGCCCATTACACCTGCACACATACTGTACATCAGATGCTTGTTTTTACAATACAATTTTCTTTCTTCAGATTTTCTGTTTTTGTGGGAACATTAGAAATAATTTGCAGAGGAACGCCCACGTCTAATGCAGAAAACCTGAACTAATCCGTGGTTTGTTGTAATGAACCATAACTGATGCTTTTAAATTCACACTACAATATTGTCCTCTGACAAGGCATTTTTAAAGGGGGTTCTGGGAGATGTTAAGGTGCTTTTAATTATTTTAACCATTTTTTTGTTTCATTTATTTCGACATAATGAACCACTTTCAAGTCTCAAAACACTGTTACTACGGCAACATGACATCATCGTTCAGATGTCCATGCCCTGCCAGCACCCCAAGTTTAGACCCTGTAATTAGCATTGTAATGTCAATTAATCACTTAACTTTTTGTTTTGGTTGGATAAAACCTGTGACATCTGGTTGTTAGGCAACCTTGTAACTTGTATATTGTAAAGACAAAATACTTATTTTAACAGTTCTGAGTTTTGTATAAAGGGCTATTCTCATAATCCACTTTGCTAGAAAATTAATAATTTTGTACCTGGTATGTGAAGTCATATTGTTCCACGCAAACGTTGACATAGTATACTTATTTTATTAACACAATGTCTTTCTAAATGGATGACTCTATAATGTACAGCAATAATTTCTATTTTTGACAATATATCTAGCATTTTTAATTGTACATTTAAACTTTTTTTTTTTTAAAGCAGTTTTTAAGCCATTTTCCCCTTGGCTAACTACATCTTAAAACCACTGTATGCAGGCAGCCAGTGGAAACCATGATTTTTGCTAAAACAGCGAATCACTAATGTCACAGCATGTTGACAAGCTGTACAGATAGCTTTACATATGCAAATGAGCCAGCAAAGAGAATGGTGCATTACATTTGCTAGCACAAATATGTATTTATGAATCTTGAAATAAATATGAACAATTTATAAGTGATCATTAAATTAATACAAATTAGAACTCATGCAAAGGTCAATTTTTTTTGCATAAGATGTCAACTCAAGGTCTATGGTTTTAACTTTTGTTTAGAAATCGAGAATATCTTCAATATTTGTTTTGATTCATTATGTAATTAGTATTAAAAACTGAAATGCATTTAGTTCTCATTCACTCCCATTTTCTGTCCAAACAGTAAGCATTAAAAGTAAAACTGGTTGAAATTATCAGCCCTATATTTTAGCATTCATTACCATAAGTGTACTCCCCATTCCCTTGCTTACAGAAACTGTACGAAGCTGCGATTGAGTAATGTACACAGTGCAGGCTGTATCTTACATTTCTGTGGCAGCATGTTAAACAATGCAAAAACAAATGGCACTTTGTGTAAACCAGAAAGATCCTCTACCCTCCGAAATTTGCGATCGCAGATCCAAAGACCCGTGCCATGCTCCAATTAGTCTCACCAGGGATGGGGAAAACTGCATTCGGTACTGCCATTACATTACACTATTCTGCTTCTGATCCATGACCCTGACCTTAACCGGCACACCAGTTTACCTCAAGATACATACCTTTGACTAACCCTCCTCCACCCATTTCAACTTAAAACACACACCTAAATCATTATATTCTGAATGAGCTCGAGCCAATTTCAGTGTCCTAAAACAGTGTTTTCTAAACATTCTGTATAAATGTCATGCTATAATCAAGTTACTCAAATAATCAGCATATCCCATGTATGACATTCAGAATGTGGTTTTATTCAAACACTTAATTGACCCATATCAAATCCTGAATCGTCATTCTGAATACCGAATTAATTATAAAGCTGAGACTGGAACTGAAACAAGCAGTAAAGAGAAATGTTCATGCTATTTGTTTAACACTGGTCACAAACTCACAAGTCACAAGGCAGCTTTGGAACTGAAACAATGTTTTATTGTACTTTTCTCTTTAAGACCTGGGTCTCTCCTTCTTGCCTTTGTAAAGAGCCAGCAGGGAGACGTTGGCCACTTTCACCACCTTGAAGCGGACACCGGGAATATCACCCACGGCGTGACCTTTACGGCCAAAACCTGCCACCAGAACCTCATCGTTTTCCTGTGGAGGGAGGAGGGTGGTGAGATAAAGGGAGAAAAGGAGAGATAGATATAACTCAGTCTAAACCTTTTCCTGCTACAACAGCAGTTCGCAAACTATAACCCACGACCCTCAAAACTCCCCCCTTCCACTTCTAGAATGAACACTTAAAGGAACTAGAATAAAAAGAGACCGCTCCCCCAATTTCATTGTGCAACCACAGCTGATTCTAATCAACTCTTCAGCTAGGTACAACACTAGCGTGTTTAATACTTATACTGGTACAAACAATCCTTTTTATAATTTAGCAGACCCTTTTAAAGAGATTACAGTTAATACCAGTATTAAGGAGCAAGTAGGGGTTAAGAGGGCACATACCAGGGCTTGAACCAATGCCATTTCAGCTGAGAGGCAAACATCCATACTATCCCGTCCTAATAATATACACTTTGCTTATGAGTTACACTGGCAATTAATTTGCAGACTGCAGGAGTCAATTACCTCAATGAAGTTGAGACAGCCATCATTGGGGACGAAGGCGGTTATCTTCTTGCCGTTCTTGATGAGCTGGACCCTCACACACTTCCTGATGGCAGAGTTAGGCTGTTTGGCCTCCACACCACTGGGGAGGGAACAAAACAGTTAACAGTGTCAAGTGGCTACCATTTAGACAGTAATAAGTGGTGGCACAGGTACAAGAGCTAAATAAACTAAGCACTTAGGTGTCTATGATTTCCCACTATGGTTGAGAGTTGCTGTATAAATTAGCTATGATCCACTTTATCCTGTATAAATATATTCAAACAAATGCTTACAAAGTTGACACTTAGAAATAAATAAAAAATACTAAAACCATATGAAATCATCCCATTAGCCCCTTCAAAAACATCTTCCAATCGTCACTTTTACAACCAATTCGCAGTAAACATACACTTTCTCCAGGACGATGCCCTTGGCGTGAGAGGCACCTCCGAAGGGGTTTGCCTTGAGGGCAGTGCCGAGATGGGCTTTCTTGTATTGTTTATCATGCCATTTCTGCTCACGGCGATGGTTACGAAGCTTCCTGGCTGTACGCAGACCACGACACTTTCCTGTAGGATAAACAACAACAGATGAGATTCAAAGGCAAAGAACACAAGTTTAAAGTGAAATAAGAGCTTGAATTTGTGCTCTGGCATCATTAGCTTTTGAAGCTTATTGGTTTACTTTTAACCTGGGTTGATAATGGATTTATATATTCTATGAACATAGGCAAGTAGAACATGACTTCAATAAATTCTCAACCATCACTTAGACATCCCGAATCCACAGTAATGTGGAACTAAAATGTTTAGTTAGGAAACCATGACTGAATAATCTAATACAATAAATATGACGAGTATACAATATTGCGTGGGTCCAGATTACCCACCGTAGTTAGAAAGTTAGGACCACATTTCCTCATCCGGACATAATCATCAGCTTCTTAAGACTGACTGGGCAAATGACCGTAGTACAGTAGGCATTAACCTATACTACCCAGTTAAATAGACGGTCTCTTTGTCCAAAAATCGTAATAAACAGATCATGTTAAAGTGTTATCCAATACCTCTTTTAAATATTACATTTATTTTATTGTCTCTAAAGTCAAAGCAGAAGCTAACATGCTAATATGTTATGGCCGCTCCACGTTGCTGGGATCGTTCGAAGAAAAAAACGACTTGTGTTTGAACTTATACTAATATTTTCCCAACATCGTGACGATAAGGCGGTCTTTAACGTGTTATTATACAACTCTGTTGCATTAAAACGGTGAAAGAAGCGTTCTTATTAAAATACAAATAGAATTTGTTTCATACCCATGTTTGCAGATTGCGAGCCTGGGATGGAAAGGAAAGTCCCAGCATGCACCGCGGCAATGTGTAGCGTGAGAGGCCGGGCTGGGGTGGCGAGAATATTGCCTGTCTACAATTATGTTCCCATGGAAGGGGTATTTTAAATTAATAATGTGATTTTCAAAAAGTGCTTTAGTATTAATATAATTTCTAATAGTAGAATATGCAGTGATAGAGAGATACATTTTCAATGATTGAATTCCATTTTAAATAAAAATATTATTTTTTCACAAATGTCATAATATAGAACAGCACAAAAATATAACTATATTTCGTATATCAACAATACATTTTAGGGAATGGTTAGAAAGATTTGATGGTTGGACGGTCAACTCCTGGCCGCCGGGTGGCGCTGCTGAGCGCAGATAGGCGTCAACACACCGGAAGAAGTCGCTGTCCAACACGGTCAACGAAAAACCTTTAACGCGTACGAGGCGAGCTGCGTAATATACGAGTAGGCTATAGAATTTACGTAAACAATACCGTTTTACAAAAGTATATATTTAAAAGCAAGGATAATGGCTTTGAAATTCAGGTTCGCATTGAGGTTAACGTCAGATGTAAACCAGTAGCACTTTCATTAGCAAAAATAATACCGATTATACACCACAATCTCCTGGATTTTCGGACAGGTTGAACCTTGCGTTCTCTCCGTTGCCCCGTACCTTATGTTGACCTCTCTGCTGGTGCCTAGGCTGCTCTCTCGCTGCAGGTTCTCTGTCGCTATAAGGACTTTTTCTTTCGCTCAGGTCTACCACTCTCGTGGCCGGATGGAGCGGGCCGTGGTGCGGTGCGTCCCCGGGGAACCCAAACTCACTATCTCCTTCGTCCTAGACGGGAGCCACAGACACATGTTGCGGGACCAGGACGAGGAACTAAGCCGGGTCCTTTCCCGGATCGCCAACAGCGCTGTCAAGGGCCAGGCCAAAGCCAAATCTAAGAAGTACAAGAAAAAAAGGGGCCAGCAGTCCTCGGAGGCTGCCGAGGGTCTGCCAGCTGTCGGCCTGTACCTGAACGGGAAAGCGGTGGCCGAGAGTGCGTTAAATACTGAGGCGTGGCAGGACGGGACGGAGCTCCACATCGGGGACATTAAATATGCCGTGCAGCGGAATGCACCGACCTTTACCACCGCGGAACTACCGTCCTCCCTGCTGGCTGGCTTCCCCGTCTGCCCCAAACTGGAGGTTGAGTTCGGACGTCTAGAGGACTGCCAATATACCTGGTTCAAACAGAACAGGTAGACCAAAATCTACATTACTACCCAAACCAGTGTCTCCTAGCAACCCGCCTTCCCCTTGTCTCCTAGCAACCCATCCTATCTTTGTCTCCTTGCATTCTCTCTTCTCATTGTCTCCTAACAGCCTGTCCTGGCCTTGTTCCTTAGCAACATTGCCCTCTTCCTGCTTCCTAGTAGTCTGTGTTCACTTATGTCCTATATCCTTGTGTCCTAGCAACCCCATTTCCTTCTCCTCTCCTAGCTCTGAAGGGGACACACCAGGACAGGAAGTGGGCTGGACAGAAACAGGAAGTGGGCGCGTATACGTCCCAACCAACCAAGACATTGGCTGGAGGCTGAAACTGTGCTGCACCCCCAAAGACGGAGAGCGCTGTGGGCCACCAACGGAGGTGGTGTCTACGGCGACGGTGGAGGCGGGGCCAGGGGTGTGCACATTTGACAACAGGCACATGTACACTCTTAAAGGGCTGGGTGAGCGGATGGTGCGGGTGGTGTCGTACAACATCCTGGCGGACGTCTACGCCCAGACGGAGCTGTCGCGCACCGTGCTGTACCCCTACTGCCCCCCTTACGCCCTGCAGGCCTCCTACAGACTGAACCTGCTGAGGAAAGAGCTGGCAGGATACAACGCTGACATCATCTGCTTACAGGAAGTAGACAAAGGTAAATGGACGCAACTGCGGCCTAGATCCATCAGAACCGTCATCACCCCTAACCAAACCAGACTGTCTCATATGTGATGTCAGTGTATGGATGGGGGCGTTGTACCTTTTTACTCGTCATACTGTATTTACTTATGTCTGCCAGTAGACCTCTGCTGGACATGTTGTACCTAGACAGTGTAAATGCAAAGCTGGTGAATCATTGTATGGCCCCAGTCATCCATAAATAGTGGCCAAATGTATATGTATTTATTAGGAAACGTTTAAGATGGCTGCTTTAAAAATATTTAAAACAAAAAAATAAGCATTTTGCCACCACTTGGCCCTTGGTTCCCGGGCCCTCACTTTGAGAACCCCTGGGTTATTGGAGGACTTAAATGACACCAGTGGTTCCGTCTGTCCTCTCCCGTAGGAGTGTTTAGTGACAGTTTGGCTCCAGCACTGGACGCCTTCGGCCTGGATGGAGACTTCCGGATCAAAGACCGGCAGCACGAGGGACTGGCTGTTTTCTACCGCAGGTTTCATCCCATGTTATGTCTTGTTATGCAATGTCATGTAATGTCTATCATCCGGCTACATTATGCTAAATGAATAAGCAAGCAAGTCATTACCTTTTGAAGTATTTGTACGTGTTATTAAGTTTAAGTATTATATTTAAACATTATGCTATCTACTGTATATCGTGGAATGCTTCTGATTATGAATTATAATTACTGTTAATATTTCCAGGAGTAAGCTGAAGCTGTTGAGTCGTCACGACATCATCCTGAGTAAGGCGTTGACCTCTGATCCCATCCACTCAGAGCTGCTGCAGAGTGTGTCGGGTAACAGTGACCTCAAGGAGAAAGTACTGAAACGCTCCACGGCTCTGCAGGTAAACTCACACACACACACACACACACACACTTATTAGGGCCACAGTAATATTAATATTACATGCATACATACATACTCTACATACAAGCGTGAATTTCAGACATTTTGGTGATTTAGCAGTTTTGATGTCTGTGTGTGTTTACTAAAAAAACAAAACATTATGTCCTGCTAGGTGAGTGTGTTTGAGGACCTGATTGAGCCAAGCAGGAAAATATGTGTAGCCAACACACATCTCTACTGGCACCCTAAAGGTAACCCACCGCACCCATGCCACCTATGCCAGCCATTTTGTCACAATGTGACGCCACGCTAAGTCCCGCCCACACAATTGAGCTATAGCCCAACCCTGAAATGCTACTACAAGTATAGGCCAATCAGAGATGTCCTCATTTAAATATATATTTTAGGGGCCTCAAGGGCTCATTTCATTTGAAAGTTGAAAAAAAACTATATGTATTCACTACGATTACATGACTTACAATTACATGCTACTGTTACATGGAGCAGATAGGGGTTAGGCATCTAATATAATGTATATAACGTGTGTTTCATTTAGGGGGCAATGTCCGCCTGGTCCAGATGGCTGTGGCCTTACAGCACCTGAGTCATGTGATCGGGGAGGCGGCACCAGGAGCCCTCCTGCTTCTCTCTGGAGACTTTAACTCCATCCCTAGCTCAGGTAACTAGACCCCTTTGACTGTACAGCACCACCCCCAGCTCATGTAAGCCTACCTCGCGTTCAGATAGCTCCACATCCACCCTGGTAGCTTATTTTGCCAGAGAAAGAGAACTGATGCTTTGCTAATGCACCAGATTTAGCTAGTACATAATATATTTAATAATCTGCGCTCACTGGGCAGGTAGACATAAAAAGAAGAACAGAGTACCATTAAAATTTACAGAATACATACAATCTAATGGTAAAAGTCATGGTCCCACTTGTAAAGCTGAACTGGTTATTACATTTTTCATGTTAATTAAAATCCTAGCTACACCTGCTATAATGTAGGAACCTCTCACACGGCTTTTCTCCATGCCCCTCCCTCCCCTTTTCCGCTATTATCTCCTTCTGTCTCCTCCTTCTCCCCTCCCCTCCCCTCTAGCTGTGTTCCAGCTGTTGACCCAGGGGTTGGTGTCAGAGACGCACCCGGACTGGAGCTCCGCTGGCCAAGAGGAGGCGCTGTCTCTACGCCTCTCCTCTCCTTTCCCGTCCCTGCTCAGCGCCTGTGGTGAACCTGCCTACACCAACTATGTAGGAGGGTTCCACGGCTGTTTGGACTACATCTTCCTGCAGCCCGGCAGGATGGAGGTAAGCAGGGGATGAATCTGACAAAATGACGCGTTGCTTTCTCCCCCAACACCGCTGATGCTTCATGTGTGTTCCTACAGGTGGAACAGGTCATTCCTCTGCCAAGCCACCAGGAGGTGACCACCCACCAGGCCCTGCCCAGCGTGGCTCACCCCTCAGACCACATCGCCCTAATCTGCGACCTGAGATGGACTGGTGACCTTTGACCTATCCCCCCCCCCCCCAAAAAAAATAAAATAAAACAACAAACAAAAACAAAACGCATACAGTATATCTCTATGGAATGTTGTGGAAGAAAGATTTTAGAATGAATTTAATGAAAAGAACTGGCATCAGGTAATTTGATCATTATGTAAAATTGATCACTATTCAATATCTAGCTGTTAAATGATTTGATTTGGAAGGATTGTGATTGACAGTTGACTATGAACTGGAAACACTTGGAGGAATGCAGCTTTGTTTTGATTGAAGTGTCAGCTAAAAGTGTGTTTTGTTTTATTTAGTCTCAAATTAAATTGACTCTTTTCTAAGATAAAAGTTGAGGGAACCGATCAGATAAAAAAATACATATTCTTCACTAAATGTCAGCTGCTGAAAGCAAAAGTTAAAGGTCTGGTCAATCCAGTGTGAGTGAAACAACGGGCTGCTCTCTGATACAAAATAATGTGTAACTTTATTGAATAAATACAGACTGACAACTCTTGTTGACATTTTTCAAGTTCTTGTAGAAGCCTTGAACAGCTGGCTTATATAGTCAGAAGGTTACTGGTTTGAATGCCCACAGCTCCCCAGTCCCAAGAGCAAATGAGCAGATGTTGAGGGTCCCATTTAAAACCTGGGTCTATGGGACCCCAGGGAGGAAGTCGAGGGTCTTGTTGACAGGCGCTGCTGGTTCTATGACTTGGAGACCTGATCAGACAACCAGTCCAGTCCCTCCATGAGTCCTGTCCCACTTGGAGCACAGGAGCCCTGAACAAACCACTAGAAAGAGGTTTCATAAAATATGACCAGCAATAAGGAATACAAATTGATTAGTTATAACAATGGATTAGTTATAACAATGGTGTCTATATATATATGCGTGTATATATATATATATATATATATATATATATATTTATGCGTATATATGTATGTTCAGTATAATATATGCTGAACATTAAAATTCAAAATCACAAGTTTAAAAATAAAACTGTACCGGGTTGGAGATTCCTGATAGGCTCAAGGCCTTTTTGATGTCACTGATGGGCATCGCTCGGGGCAAATCCTGTTTATTGGCCAATACCAGCAAGGCCACGTCTTTCAGCTGCTCTTCTTCCAACTGTCAAATGCAGAGAGAGTGAACAGAGTGATACCTGAACCAATGAGGCCTGCTGCGTGCGTGCGTGTGTGTGTACACGTGTAACAACAAATTACCATTGTATGCAGCTCCACCGAAGCCTCCTTAATCCTCTCTGGGTCATTACTGTCAACCACGAATATCACTCCCTGATATACAACAGAGGAGGGAGAGAGATGGTAATATTACTCCTAATAATAGTAGAAATACCCGTGTATTGTAGTAGTATCACTAGTACAGCGTTACTACTCTAGTAGAATTACCTGTGTGTTAGTGTAGTAGTGCCTCCACAGAGGTCTTATGATAGTCTGACCTCCAACGTCCCAAACAGTAAAACTGATGTTTCTATATTCGACTGTCTCGACATTAAAACCTACAGAGAAAAAGAGTGTGAGTCAGTCCTAATAACTCATTATTGTATTCTGTTAACAAATGCATGTCAAGTGTAGGCACAAACAGTCGGGGGTTCCCACAATGAGGTAGGTTACTAGTTTCCACTTTCCAATGTGTCTTACCAAGAGTAGGGATGGTGGTAACCACTTCTCCCAGTTTCAGTTTGTACAGGATGGTGGTTTTCCCAGCAGCATCCAGTCCAACTGTAAAACAATAGGCAATTGAACCTACAACCTCTTGTCTACAGACCAACACTGGTCAAGTCAGATTTACTGTCTAATGGATGGGTGTAGATATATAACATCTCCTCACAATAGAGGAAATGGGTATAGGCCTATGTACATTATTAATATCTATCAATAAATATAGACTACTGTATGAACATATTAGCTCAATGTATAGTTCGTTTATTAATAGGTCATTGACAATACAAATTTATAATAGTAATAATGGTGTTAAATAATGAAATACACTGACCCATCAGAATCCGGACCGGTTTCTTCCCCAAGAAACGGGACAGCAGGCGAGACACGAGAACTCCCATCGAGACAGGATCAATAACTGTGATCAGTGACTAGTATTCCTCTCAGAGCCTTATCGGAGCTTTTCTGTAAGGCAGGTGGCTGCGCGCTTTTATACACATTTGCGCGTCCTCGTCATGGTGGCTGCTGCCAACTGAATAGGCTACACGTACACGCTGTTCACGCCACCGGCTCCAACAGCTCCTATAGCGCGGTGACTTCGGAGTGTTGGAAAACTCCAACATGTTCGTGACGTGTTTGTTTGTTTCTCTTTTGAGGAACTTTAACCACTTCCTATTATGGTTCACGCAGGGTGGAGCTTATTACACCTGTATATATTTTTTATTATATTTTTGTACCGAGAACAGGTGTACGTTGTAACCTACATTAAAATTACAATTTAACAAAATGATACATAATATAACTAAGCCTATAGATGTAAAATTAATCACAGCCAACACTCCAAACCACGCCCACAGTCACCCAGTCAATCCCCAGCTTCGATCAAAACAACTGGGAATCTGGAACACTCGGTGTAGGTACAAAATAAATGTTTTTCCTCTAACCAAACCAATTAATTGGCCTTAGCAACACTTTCACAATTATCTAAAACAAATGAATGTGAGGGCCGTCAGGACCATATGTCGAGACTGACGAAAAATGAACAACGATTGAACAGCCACTGTATAATAACAAATCATTTTATTATTTGTTTGACATATTATTAAGTTGTAAAACAAAATATTATCACTGTACAGAATATTCTATTATTGGTTTTGTATCATCATTGGCGAATACATAATAGAAGCTGAAACACAGAAATAAAAAAAATGTTTTTTTTTTATATGACAGCCAGAATTTAAAGGGTTATTTATGTGCACTGATCTAAGGACATTGAGAGTAAAATAACAGACTGCCTTTTTTATAGCCTACCAACTAGCGTCATAAGACTATTCAGATTTCCTTTGAAAACAGTTGTGTTAAATGTACACCCCTCAACTTGTGTCTAGCATTTCAAGCAGTGTGCATTTAACAGTGGTGCCAATAGGTGCCAGTCAAGTTATCAGCAGGCACCTTCAACCAATCAAATCAGTTTTGAACACTGTCGTCATCAGCTTAACTACTCAATTGGATGCTGACTGGCCTGGTTATTTTCTAACTGGACATGGGATTCATCATGATACAGTTGTGTATTTTAAGGCCCTCGTAAGGCCTTTGAAACTAAAGTGGCATTTATAAGATGGTACACGCAGATGGGTATTTTGGTGTGTAGACCTGGTTCTCCACTCCATAGACAAAGTAGTCGTAGTCTTTTCCATTGTAGGAGTAGTGAGCGTGAGTCAGGGGCACCAGCTCAATAGTCTGACGCTGTAGGAACATACCAAAGGCAGCCATTAGTCCATGTAGACACCTTGAGTATGTACAAGGGATTAAAAACAAGGGTTTCAGAACAAGTAGGCCCATGTTGTGTTAATAGTGTTAAAATAATAATAATAAATGTTTTAGACCAGTGGTTCTCAAAATGGGGGTTAGGACCTTGCGAGTCGCCTCAAGATTCTCCTGAGAAGCTTTCAAAATACTAAAACATGCTTAAGGGTGTTAATATGTTTTTACGTACAGTAATCATTATGTTCACGTGTGACTGCATTTGTGGGTTTTGGGTCATTTTGGGGAAATGAGGTTTAACTTCAGCCACCATATCTATAATGTTGTGTGTAGGCCAGTGACAGTACACCCTAGTAATACATTATTATCATTAGCCTCATATAACCTCTTTGTAGGCTGAGTAGAGATAATGTTGTCTAATTTGCTTTAACGAACATCAACCAGCCAACATATAATATTGCACCACAAAAATTAACATTTGTATTTGTCAGACCTGTTGCAGAATGCGGCTGGTGGAGCTGAAGCGACTGAAATGTTCGCTGATGGTTTTCTGGGAAGCCTCACAGATCTCCTGGTCAGGGAAACCCTGGATGGGGTACACCTGGGACGCGACAAAGGAGATTTCAAACACACCCAAAGAAGCTACTGTCTTTTACAGAGGCACAGAAAGATTATGTATATACCTTATATGATTATGTATACCTTAGATGATGTATACCTGGTAAGTGATGCTCTTATACCAAAACCATTAGCACATAACAAAGTAACACACATACTGAGCCCTGGGAATGGAGATTCATGGCTAGTGATATTAACACGAGATGTGTCACACAGCTAATACAAGGAAACATGGCCGCTTGTTCACCAGCATGTTCTCATCCACGAAGAAAGGGTCTCCTCTCACAGACTCAAACTTCTTGTCAGGGAACTCAGGCTGACGGTCAGGGATGAAGTCATTCATGTTGTTTTTCCTAGACGCACGTGCACACACACACACACACACCTTTAACCTTTGTACTGAAGCGGCCTCTCCGTGCCTCTGTATGAGAGTTTATGTCTGTACAGTATGTGCCCAATGTGTGTGTATGTGTGTGTGTTTTAGACCCTACCATGTGACAGTGAGCTGGATGAAATGCAGCAGATTCTGGTGGCCGTGGCAGACAGAACAGGTCTTGTTACCGTTACCGTGGCAGAAAAAACACCTGGACCAGGCATTATTATTATTATGATTTATATTTATATTCTATTTTTTTACATTATTATTGGACCGGAACTTTTCTACTGTGACAATCCCGTGTCTTCTATCACAACAAAAAAGCCCACTGCTTGTTCATATAGTACTGTTGTCAGGGCAGGACATAAAAGCAAGATGAATAGAACAACATAAACAGACAGGCAGACAGAAGTACAGCTCCCCTGCTCTCGTCTCACCTCTTGCGCCCCCTGCCGTGGCACGAGGTACAGCGCTTGTTCATGTGCCGCCCATGTCCGTGACATATTCCACAGTGTTTCTGTAAGACAGAGAGGAGAAATAAGTAGAAACATGATCCAGGAAGTCATACAAACATCCTAATGGTCTAAATAATAAACTCAGTCATTTCAGATGTATGGACAGGCCCTCAAAATAGCATTAAACAAAGAAAGAAGGTGTTATTACCGTGCCTCTGCCCTGACAGTGTGTACAGCGGGTTTTTCCACAGCCATTGCACTTGTGACACACCTGACAAAATATGCACACACATGCACACATAAACATTACAGTACAGTACAAATTCGATGCAGTTCAGGGAACAAAAAAATGCTGTTGTTTGATCCTTGTTTTGAATTCACATTTTCAACATGACACCCCCACAAAGTGGACCTCTGTACCTTCACAAAGGAGGAGTGTGGTACCCGGACCTTCTGCACTGTGTTGGCATATCTCTGGGGCATTGATACTGGGACGTCCCATGGCGGAGGGCTCAGACCATACTGAGGCCCGTCAACTAGCTGTCCTGAAGGGATTGGGAAGGTCACACAAGTTAAGGTCAGGTGAGGTTGTAGTTCAGTGTCCATTTCCACCGCGATTAGCCTCCCAGACAACTAGTTACATTAAAATGAATTAGACTAACTACACTTGACTTTGTAAATTGAAGTCATTCTCATTCCCATATAGCTGTTGTTTTTATGCAAGACAACAACAGTTATTCACTAAATTTAACAGGTAAAACACACAAAGAAGCTTTCACTGGTATTCGTCTATTACAAAATATAAAACATCGCTAATAATATTAGCTTTCCATTGTGTAAACCTTTACCGGAGTAGGGTTCAAACTCCCAGGCACTGGTTCTAGTCTCCGTGTACGTCTCTAGTCGATACTGCAAAACATGAATAAAAAACACATTCCTGTTACAACTTATAAGATAGGCTTCACTCTGCAAGTCAGTCTGGATCCCCGCCATTCAAAAACGTTTGCGCCGCGGTCAGAATATAACTGGGCCAATCAGTGCTCAGCAGCAGTGGTTGTAACATTATGCTGGTTGAAGGTGGACCAATCGCCCGCTAATCACTTTGATTGACACCAAGATTTGGCGCCGCTTGTGCTACAAACTGGTTTGGAATGGAGGGGATCCATGACTTACAGAGCTCTTGAGATGGTGTCACGATAAACATACACACAAACACGGTGTATTAACTCATGCATCGTCAGGCAGACGCCTACCCTGTAGACAGTGATGGGTTTGAGGTCTTTGAAGGTGAGGTTCCTCGCAGGTTTGGCGCTGTATGTCCACTTTGACCCCACAAACTTTAGCAGGGCGTCTCTGGCCTCGTCCTCTGATATCGCGGGGACCCTGGAGGGGCACAAACAGGGATACACGCTGTAGTATAATGTGGAAAACGCAACACCGACGCCCGCAGCAAATGTACAGAGCGATACTATACGACGTATACAGTCAGATGCCTGCAGTGAAATGTGCATGTCCTAGTCCCCTGCAGTGTTTTTTACCTGACATTGGGTACAGTGGTGTTTCTGTCTAGCTCAGGCTGGGGGTTATAAGCAGAAGGAGGTGGATACAATGGGTTATCTCCCTCTGGGAGAAACACACACACACATATTAAACTTTGCTCTCGAAGACCCCATTTACAGCTAGCATTAAAATGTGTTTTGGGTGATCGGATAGTGCTTGACCACATGAAAGTACAGGTGGAAATGCACCCAAGACACATTGAGGACGGATTGTAATCCGATCGGCCAAACCCCCTCCGGAGGTGGTTTGGCGGGTTTGGAAGCGTCAATGCAATTGTGTTGTCAATCCACATGTTTTTTTGGACCCGTGCAAACGAGAGGAGGATCTGACGTGAGTTGAACAGTGATCGGATCTCAATGTGGACACTGGAGACACATATTAATACCAGGTGTAAATTGGTTAAAATGATATCTAGATACAATCTGGATACATGACACATTTTAATGCCACGTGTAAAACCCCTCTAAATGATAAGTAAAGAGAAGAGAAGAGAAGGGAGCTACCTCCTCCTGTGTGACCCTGGTAGCCTTGTACATTGTCCAGCCAGCCAGGAGGGGGTGCTGTAGGGCCTTCCTCTGGAATGTTGGGATCAAACGTTCCTAAGGGGCAAAAATAAAATGACTAAAATGACTAGATTGTATTGTTTTTGTGTTTTGTAAATACATGTGTTCTGTATTTTAAGGAGCAAATTATGAATTTAAACATCTATTTTATTTCTGAAAGATTGTTTTCTATTATTAAGATTTCTATTGTCTCTCTTTCTCTTGGGTGTTATTTAAAGGACCAGTGTGTAATATTTAAGAGGCTCTAGTGACAGAAATGCAATATAAGATCCACAACTATGTTGT
>JAODLI010000020.1:4364393-4387029 GCA_027575585.1 Percopsis omiscomaycus
TGTGTGTGTGTGTGTGTGTGTGTGTGTGTGTGTGTGTGTGTGTGTGTGTGTGTGTGTGTGTGTGTGTGTTTGCATGTCTGTCTTTGTGAGGACCTATAAGCCAGCAGAGCCTACTTAGTTAATAACATTACATTAGAACCCTGCTGCTGAGAGAATTACTCAATAAAAGGGGTTAAACGTGAGCTTTAGCATTAGGGTAAGGTGAAGATTAGGGTCCCCATGCAAGGTGTTACTTCAGCCGATTAGACCACTTCTTGATTACTCATCCTGCGTACGGCGGTGTATACTCATTTTTACGTCCAATTGGATGATCTTTACATCTTTACATCTTGGGGGAGGGGGTGATTCTTCCATTCAAGAGAGAGGAAAAGTGAGTAACATAACCACCTGCAAACTATCACTGGGGAAGTGAGCGTGCTCTAGTTTCTTTTCTTTCTGTTGCAGGGATGAAAATCACCGATGCAGCAACACTCTGGCTCATTCTGGCTAGGAAACAAGTCTATCGCCTAATTAATTCAACCAATCTTCCAGCGCCCAGCCATCCTCAGGGATAGGACTGGTTTTAGAACCGCTGAGTTGGCCAGGTCACAAGACAATGCAGCCCAGCTTATCTCAGAGACAGATCGGTGCTGTGGACAAGTTTCAAGAGGCTACTGGGTGCTGTACATGGAAATGAACAAGAGCTACGGGAGAGCGAATGCCCGTTCCATTTCATAAATCAATCGTGAATCTGATCAGGAGAACAGGGCCGTGTGCCAGAGCCAGCAGCAAGGATAGATGATATTTGAACTATCTTTTTTGGGCAGGGTATTTACAGTACATGGTTAATATCAGGGCAGAAATAGCGTTTTGTTTACAATACCATGAAATCCCTCACTAGAGAGGAACTTGACTTTTAGCTGACTTTTAACAATCACTGCCATTGTGTTTGAGTCTGAGATGCATAATTGGCCAAAGCACACACACACACACACACACACACACACACAGCCGAAGAATTTGTTATGTGTCACAGGGAGCCGTCTTTTCTCAGTCCAAGACATAACTTCTTCTAACAAGATTCTACAATGTGCAATTCTACAGTTCTTAACATACCCTATTGCTGTCTTGGACTATGGAAGCATTGGCAGGCATTTAGCTCCACATAGTTTACCATTTCAATAATATATTTCTGTCTGTTCAGGTGGATCCCTCAAACGTATCATCCCATTATGGCCCTTCTGTGTTTATTAGTTACGCATAACTAATGATGGATCATGAGATGGGTACATGAGAATATGTGGGCACCATTAAACTAGCCGTTGATACCAGTGGGATAATGATGACCCTCTGGTCTTAATCCCACTGGTAACAGTGTCATTGTCACCAACAGGTTTGCAACGGCAGTTGTATACCGGAGGTGTATGGGACAAATGTTGATGACAAAACACAGTGGAAAGAGAGGATCTCTAGCTTACAGCTGAAAGAATATGGGCATTTGTGTGTGTGTCACCCCGAAATCCCCTCTCCGTGCCTCAAAACCCCAAGGATCAGCTTATACACAGACTGCTACCCTCCCCCAAATCCCTCACCCTGGGATGGGGAGGGCAAAAGGCAGAAAGGGGGGGGCGGGGGTGTGATGAGAGCTGCAACAGCACTGAGACATAATAAATAAAAAGACGACAGTGAAAACAAATGAGAGCCAGTGACACAAAAACGGAGGAAGATGGAAATAGGGGGCAAGGGTATGTGTCCTCCCTTGGTCTTAATTTTTACATATCCTTTTGGGCCCAGGTTTCAACCCTTCACAGCTACCTGTGTTCTGTGGACCTGCAGGAAGCGTCTTATGTGTCTTTATCTTATTCCATTGTTTAATGGAATAAGATAATGATAGTGGTGATATGACTTTGATCACTAAAAGTACATTAAAGGCAGGCTTTCAGTATTCACTGTATCCCCTCTCTCAAATGCTGGAGGCAATCTGAAAACACACTTTTTGTTTTAGGTTCAAGGCAAGCTGTCACAAGTCAGGCGCTATAGTCTTAATGATACAAATGAATTGTCTACTGTACAGTAGAGTCTTGTTTAATTTAACATCCATGTTTTCTGCAGGCCAGGTCAGCTAAAACACTGCAGTGTGTCCGGTGATTTACGTGCGCAGCGTGCTACCCGCCTACACACACGCGCACGCCTAATAAGGCGAGCCTGAATGCTTCACTAAAGCAGACTTTCGACAGAAAAACTTCGTACGTGCATCCCAATGGAGTGTCGCTCGTTATAAATGTGACAGGCGGGCCTATATAATGCATAACCCACAATGCACTGCAGAGAAACAAACTCACCCATCAAGAGAACATGAAGAGGCATGTCTGCTGCAGCGGGCATCCTCTCAGCTGCAGATGATGGATGTTATTGAGGTTGTAGCTAGCGACGTTGACGGTTTAACGGTGCCGTCAAATGAACGTCATGCTCCTCGTCACTCACTTCGTTTCCCGGCCGGTCTGTCTGCTCGCAAACACTGTGCTGTCTGTGTTGTGGGTGTCGGATATACTAAGCTTGAGACTGCATAAACTCGGGTGCAGCCGTTCAGACAAACGTCTTCTGAGATCAGAATAGACGCCACCGGCTTTGCGTGCCTTCTGCTGGTGAGCTCGTGCCAACCGTTCGTCAGGACGTGACTAGTGCCAGTCGGCCAAACATTTTTATAATTGATGAAGGTTAAACATGTGACGCAGTGTTGGATGAGACGGACGAGGAGATGTTGATATTCGAATCTGCAATTGATCTAGTGAGCTGTGCTCGCTCGCTAGTCAGAAGCAAACTGCGTGATGTGATGTGAACTTGCACGTTGTGCGATTCTGCAGGAGGCGAACCATCTGCAATGGATCTGGGTCCTAGAAACAGTTGGAGTAACACTGGAATCAAAAGTTCTACTTAAACTATGATTGTTAAATGTAAATGTTAGGGGGCGCCGTTCAGTTATAGGCTATATGTAACTGACAGGACTGACGGTAATAGGGACAAGGGATAGGGCCAGAGTATGCAACGCAAGACACTCATTTTGAGCGTCTGTTATTTGGAGAAATAACACTTGGTACAGGCATTTAACAAGTATGACAAAATTTAATATTAGTCTACAACAGATCATATTCCCATGACATTTATGTGAAAGCATTTGGGAGTATTGAAGGCAAACTAGGGTCACTTTTGTTGAACTACAAAGCCATTGTACCCGTGTTCTTGGTGATTTAGTAGTCTGAAAAAACATTTGGCAAACAACTGTCAGTCCATTCACCCATTTGTTATTAAAATTATTTAACAGTTTTTTTTGTTTGTTTTTTTATAGGTGAGGATCAAAACCAACTTCTGTACAGTAAGTAGAAAGCATAAACGCAGCTCCATCTATAGACGGAGTCAACAGAATGGATTTATAGATCTATTCAACTAGCAACATAATACAGAAAGCAGCAACAGTCAATAATACATTCTGTGCATTATAACAATACAGAGAAACGGTTATTTACAATTAGCCAAACCTTGAGGGCAGACAATGGGAAATCTGGTTATATTTTGGTCCACGGACACATTTATGCTCAAGTCTGTTTTCATTCTATCAATTGTAATGTTCACACACACACACACCTGCTTTTCCTTCTTAACGCACCTCTAAAGAGAGACTGGTACCACAACAGGTGAAATAAGATTGGTTAATGATTATTTGTATGAAAACCTGGATCTGTATAACCAGACACTCCTGACCTTCTACTGTGCAACACATCACAAACTAAACCCACACTCTTTAGATAGGTCCTCCTATTTTTCAGACATTTTAACTTGCATGAAATCGACCTGATTGATGTTATAATGGAAACAGTCTTATTTGGAAACCGGTCCAAAATCCTGGTCAAGTCCAGGACCCATTTTGTGCCCCAGAATCATAGTTCTTAATGATATTCCATTCTGACAGAGGGGAAGGGCATTGAGAAGATTCTAGAACTGCTGGAGGAGGATTTTCTTTTTGGTGTCATGGGAGAACTTGTTGGCGCGGAACAGCTCGCTGTCGTAGAAAGACGACAGGTTGTGGATGTTTATCTGCCTGGCCTGGAGGGAGGAGTGTGTGAGATGAGAGGGGGAGAACAGAAGGAGAGGAGGGGAGTAGAGAGTCAAAAGGAAGTGTAGTAGGGAGCCGTTGGAGAGAACAGCAGCAGAGAGGAGGAGAGAATTGAAAGAATGATTAGCTCACAATTGAACAAAAACAGAAATGTATCCTCTCTGAAGCCGTTCACAAAATAGTTTAACTTGATAGTACTGCTGGACCAAAGATAGCGCCCATGTACTGCATCACATGCCAACCATCGTGTGTAATACCACACACCAACAGCAGATGGCACTGCTAAGTTTTTCCCACTGGTCTCATGGCTATTCTGAGCTACCCACAAGGAGAAATTAATCTTATCCCAGCAGATCACAGGGCAGAGATGGAGCTCCTAGAAATGTAGTCTCCATATAGAAACATACCTTATCCTGTAGGTCTTTCTCTGGTATCTCGATGGTGTCGTTCTGGTTTCCGTAGCGATTCCTCTGATAGGTTACCTGTTCAGCCACCAGCTGTTTCAGGATGAAGAGTAGTAGCTCGTTGTTGTCCCTGCGGAACGCCAGATAGCGCGCAAACGACTGGACAAAGACAGAGAGAGACAAGTGAGATACTTGAAGAAAAATATATAGAAACACCTAGGTGGCAAAACAGACTGTAGAGGGCGCCGACCTTCCGCATGCTTCTCATGACGCTGAACTTCTGCGTGTCGATGAAGCTCTCCAGCATCACCCTGATGGCCATGTTGACGTCGTCCTCGTGCACGTAGTCTCGCAGGTGCATGCGGGCGTGGGCCTCCGCCATGCGGATCATCGACTCGATGTGACGCACGGTGATGGGGATGCTGCCAGTAGCCTTGGGGGGGAGAGAGGCAGAGACACAGGGAGGGGTTAAGCCGGAAGTGTACTTCTGAGGACTATAGTGTACTACTTCTACGACGTACCAGGATACCGATGTCCGGATTGGTTTCTCCAAAGTATGCTCGTTTTGCTGCTGTTTCGGTCATGTGGATGCAGCAGAGCATGCAAACTACGAGCTTATTCTAGGGCCACTCCCGCATACTGGATCGGCGTATTACTGCTCACGCTGTTTCGACCCACGTGCAGTCAATGTGTAATTAATGTCCGTAATTCCATACGGACACAATATCTTGGTGAAGCACGGATTGGGCCTTTATATGTGTATTATATGTATTAAAAGAAAAAATACAGTTTATTCTAAACCATTTAATTCAAAGTCTGTCCTGACCATTCAGTTTTCAAATAAGCGGGCAATATACTAGACCTAACCCAGACCTTCTCTTAGATTTAGGATCACTATACTCATTAGGTTTCAAGTTCTGGCTTACGCCACATCTCCATCTTTAGACTCACCATGGACTCTTTACGGAGGTCACTGTAGATGCGTGCAACCTTATCCTGGTCCATCTGGTTCAGTTTGGGACGAACCTGCAGGAAATATGTACAACATGGCTCAAACACAGAAGGAGAGAACGTCCCAATAGTTTAAATAACATTCCATGACTAGGACTGAAAGAAGTGTAGGGTTACGGAAAGATATGCAATGCTCAAGGCCTCTTAGGTAAGTAGTGACGTAAATAGTACCAAACTCCTAACTACACATTTATTACCACCATCATGTACAGTAACCAACACAACAGTTAGTCATAACAGCTGTCTATTGGCCAAAGTCATCTTTCCACTTAAAGGTGTCAGGTGAACTCATACCCTCTCCTTGGCATACATGATGTACTTCCTCAGGAGTTCTTGGGGGATGAGGGGAACATCCGACGAGTTGGGAAGAATCACCTCCTCCAGGCCAGCCACACCCCCTTCCTTGTTGCTAGGGTGATGCTTGATGTGGGAGCCCACCACGAAGCGCGCCAGCATCTCATCCTGAAGTGGGGACAACCAACCAACTGGTCAGGTGAGCAGTGAGGAGGCGGGGCTTACTATCAGACACCATTACGTCTCATTTTGACTGTTAGGACATTTGTGTTGATTTTTACCCTGAAATGAGTGTTTGGAAAATATACAGAAGTTAACTAGTTTAAACACGGTGTGTATAAACCAATATTTGGTTTATATTTTTTTTTTAGTTTGATTTATTACAATTTAGCCGATGCTTGTATCTAAAGCGACGTACAGTGAGTACAGTACAATTACAAGTATCAAGGAGCAGGTAGGGGTGAGGCATCTTGCTCACAGGTAGGCTCGTGCTTGTTGAGGATTGAACCCACGACCTGTCGGGTGGGAGTCGACGACCCAAAGAATGTGTGTGCGTTTACCTGCACGGGATCTACTGTGTCTCTGACCACACACAGCACGTCAAAACGGGATACGATGGGCTCCGTCAAGTCCACGTTGTCGGAGAAGGTGAGGGAGGGGTCATACCGCCCGCCTGCCGGGGAAAACGAGCATTGCCATCCGGCGTTATTGCTGCTCTGCGTCACCGTGTAGAACAATCGATGCGATTTACGCCAAATGAAGCCACCCGGAGTGCCGTGCTAGATGGAGCACCAGCACAGCACGGGCACGTACCGATGGGATTAGAAGCAGCGATGACGGTACATCTGGCCTGCAGGGAGGTGACGATGCCGGCCTTGGAAATGGAGATACTCTGCTGTTCCATGGCCTCGTGGATACTGGTCCTGTCTGCATCGTTCATCTGGAGAGAAAGACGGGTTCAAATGGTCAGAGCCAGGGTTACATCTGCCCCCAGCCTCTCCTACTGCTGTATTTTAGCAGTGGATTGTAATGCTTGTAGTATAAATGTAATGTATATCTATCTATCTCAAGTTGACTTGTCCCATCACTGTTCGTTCCTGTCCACTGACCTTGTCGAACTCGTCGATGAGACAGACGCCACGGTCGGCCAGGACGAGGGCTCCGGCCTCCAGGGTCCACTCCCGGGTGACGGGGTGTCTCTGGACGTAGGCCGTCAGACCCACGGCGGACGCCCCCTGACCCGTGGTGAACACCGCCCGGCTGGACACCTTCTCCACGTACCTGGGCAACAACAGAATGCAAAAGAAGAAACGTTTACATTATTATGGTATTAGCCATGTAGGGAAACTGTGTTGACGGCACCCCAGTACAGGGTACAACCAATACATACACTAATACTGTTATAACTTTGATAAAGGGTTAATTAGTTGCTGCATTAAAAAAGGTACACTTTTCAGCTCCTCTGGTTGAAACCAGCCTTACCAAATGTTTTAGAGTAAAAATTTGAGGAGCACATGCCCTTCCCTTATCTCAGTGCGAAGTGATTCACATCTTCTCTACCCCTCCCCCTACAAGCTAGTTCACTGCACAGCCGTGTATTAAAAGATGGGGGGGGGGTTTGGGTGATACAATGAAACTGAGGAGTGTACCTTTAATATTTAAAGCTGCATTACCTAGCTTGGAGTATTCCTTGTTTGACCATGAGATGTAGATAAACATCACCCCAACCCCTCCAGCACCCCTTCATTCTCACACACAGCTATCATGCTTACTGAACCAAAGTGCGAGAGAATACGTCCATGTAGTCGGCCTGAGTGCACTCATAACCCAACTTAACCAATGCCCAGTTGTGGGAGGTGTTAATGAAAAGGTGAATCTCGGTACGTTCTTCAAATAACAAGCATTTCAGCTTTGGAAAAAAAAAATCTACAGTATCAATCAGTAGTGTTCTATGTTGCTGATTCTTTAATACATACTTGAGGAACTGAGACTTGGCGGTTCCTGGGTCTCCACACAGCAACACGTTGATGTCTCCACGGACCTTATGTTTACCTCCTGACAGAGAGAAAGAAATCAGTCAATCGGACCAAAACAGGGAGACGTTACGAGTTCCTGGGGTTCGGGTGTGCACCGTACCTGGGTTTTTAGCCTCTCCTCCAAACAGAGCCAAGGCCAGGGCTCTTTTGATGTCCTCATGGCCATAGATAGATGGACCAATACTGGCAAAGATCTACAGAGAGAAAACTACCTTTTATCACAAGTGTCTTAACAAATAGGTTGAGAACAAGCAGGAATAAATTAGATGAATGCATTTACATTTTTAATTCAATACATTCTCATTTCTATTTTGCTGTATTCATTTGGTAATAGGTAATAAGGTTTTTACTGGATCGTTTATTCTGATCCGACCTAATTCATCCCAATCTATCTTTATTGGCTAGTCGGCCCTACCCTCTCTCCGATGCGTTCATCCTTGGACAGCGCCACGATAGCCTTGATGTCCTCGTCTGTCAGCTCGGCCACGGCCACACCCTCGTCTCGGCGGGCAATGTGATTGGCCAGGATGACCGTGGCGAACACGGGAAAGCCGTTGGCCATGTTGAGAGAGCCGTCATAGTTGTTGTGGTAGATTCCAGTCAGCTCCTGATGGGACAACAACATATGGCTTTATCAAACTATAATATATAAAGTCCAGTTTTTCTTTGTGATACCAAAAGGAGGAATTCCTCTTTTCAGCATACATATCTATATCATATCTAGCATAACTCGACTCACAATCTCGTCTCCTGGTTTGCAGCTGTCCACCAGGTCAGCCAATAGGATTGCGTCTTTGGAGCGTGGGAGGCGGCCTGCGGCTACCTTGCCTGGGCTCTCCTGGATGGTGATTCGCTGGTAGTTCTGGTACACAGTCTGAAAGGAGAAAAGGGTGGGAATTTTAATTAAAGATTAACATTATTTAAAAGCATCTGCTAAATGCTGTAAATGTAAATTTAGTTATCTTGCAGAGTTTCCTGATCCCTCACCTCCTCCATGTTGATGTCGAAGGGTCCGAGGGACTGACACTCGGGACAGGACCCAGGCTTGACCTCCTGGTTCTGGGACTGGAAGAAGGGTCCCAGGACAAAGTTACATTTGTTACAGTTGTACTTCACCATGCCCAGCTGCGGTAGGACACCAGTACAGCTGGTCACCACACCACTGGTCCGGATCAGCTGGTTCAGATGGAGCTGTCTGGAACACACAGAGACATATTTCTGATTCATTTGTCTGTCTTGCCCATCATCGTTATGATGAATATTATTATAATAAAAATTATAACCATTTTCTTTTTTTAAAATCGTAACATTCCAGGGACAGCTCAAGAAGATCATCCAACTGTCAAATATATGACTATGTATGTCTGCTTGCTTGCATGCATATTGGGCCATGTGGGACTGAGGCTGGATTCACTTCGCGGATGTGTGCGTGCACACGCATGCGTTACCTAAGTGAGCGGATCTCCTCGACGAGGGGCAGGTTGCAGATGCGGACGTGGATCTCATGGGCGATGCGGTCATATTTGGGATACATGGCCAACACCACCTCTTTAGCTGCCTCGTCAAACACCTGACACACACCTCCAATTAGTGTCTGAAGCTGTTTTTAGTTTTTTTGTTACATCATCACAGAATAAGGCTGAAAAAAATACTTCTAGCATAGGAACTACTGAAGATAGGAAGATACAGAATACAATTTAGCCACCATCTTAACTAACAACTCTTTCAGAATGTAACTGCCACAAACATGAACCCACTTTTTTTTTTTTTATTAAAAGAAATCACAACGTCAACAACTGGCGTTGCACGTTGTGCCTAGACGTAATTAAAACGTAACATTAACGTGCAGTAGGCGCCACTGCATATTTTCATGTATTGTTTGAAACCAACAACGAGCCTGCCCTGTCATAGCAGCCAATCAGTTGTGTAGCAGCTCTGCTCACCTTGAGCATCTCGGTAGGGGCCTCAGGCAGGAAGTAGGCCAGCACATGTTCTCTGGCTGCCAGGTCCTCGTAATTCACCACCAGACTCTCCTTGTTCTCTGGAACAACACGCCACCTTGTGGTCAGTACAGGTTTACCAACACTAACAGGAAGAACGCTCAAATTCAAATGTAGTCTATAGTGCAAGTGTACTGTATTTGAAAGATTTTGCACATTCTAAACTAGCTGGTATAAAGGCCCAGCTATAATCCATATGTTTTGGAGCCTTTTGGAGTAATTTAGCAATCAATCAAGTGTTGGCTGCTATTCCTTGCTTTTACACATTGTTGTAAAGCAATTTGGAAGCCTTAGATAGAACGTGATAGTTGAAATTTATAAAGATAGTTGTATTTATAAAAAGACTAAGGGGAGACAGGCTAGCTGACCTTTGCACATGTCGCTGATCTTCTCCTTGAAGACATTGTGTCCATTCTCGTCCACGTGGGTCCTCAGGAAGTTCTTGAAGCGGTGGTAGATCTCCAGCCTGGGGGCTGCCATAGAAACCCACTCCCTCACCGAGTGACCCTGCAGACACACAAGTCACATTTATCTTCACAGTCAGACTGTGCAGTAGTAGGAGAAATATTAAAATAGTATTATAAAATCAGTACTAACAAACGTAAATAGTAATAATACTGGTACTACTGACCTTCATGTCCTCCAGGTTCTCAATACTCTCGATCATTTCCTCATCCTCTCCCTCAGCCCCGCCCTCTGCTGCCCGCTCAGCCATACGCCTCCGCCGCGCTGCTGGGCGCTCGTCATCCTCATCTTCACTGTCTGGAGGGAAAAAACAAAGAGTCAACACGTGGACACTTTAGTCTGCAGTCATCTTTTTCCTCTTTCCCTTCATGCGTCTGTCCTCTCTCTAAGCACCGTTATCACACACCATAGAGGAGTCCTCTGCGGAGGCGGTCGCTGATGCCTCTCTCTCTGTCCCTCCTCCTCATGGCCTCCTCTGCGGCCCTCCTGGCTCCCGGGGAGAGCTCCGACAGCTCCTCCTCATCCAGGTCCAGCCCCTCGGCCTCGTAGCGGTCCAGCTCCGGGATTGCCCGGTAGTCCCTGGGCGGGAAAACAAAACAAAAACGAGTGTAAGAACGGGGAGTGACAATGTGAGACAAAGGGAGAGACATAGGGAGAGAGGGAAAGTGGAATTAAGGAATAGAAACAGAGGGCTGTAAGACTGAGGAGCAAAGAGTCAAATTGAGACGTATACAAAAATCGTCTTTTATTCATTCACCAAGAACACCGATCTCACCTCTCCATTCCATCCCCTATCAGCTCCTCTCCATCCCCATCCTCCTCCTCCTCTCCAGGTAGAGCTCCCTCTCCCAGGAGACCCTCAGACTCATCCTCGAAGGGGGGCAGGTCTCTGCCGGGACTGGAGGTCAGGTCTCCCCTGCGGGACCCCCGCATGGGGCTTGTGGCCATGTTGAATGACTCAGAAGAATCCTATTGGTTGATGGAATACAACAGGAACAGTGTTATCGGTGGAATATTTTCACTAATAAAAAGGGCGATTGAGTGTACAGTTTCTCTCATTACAGTTAATCCGTCATGAAAATCTTCACATAGGGAACATAACATGAATATAAAATGTCACCAATAAATCCGGTTGCCATGAGAAAATGAAAAGAACATGGTTTCTGGCTAAATAGATTTTTCCATTTAAATTGTTAAGAGGTAAAATCTCATCTAAATAGGCCTTTCTTGACAGACTTAACTGTCAGTCTTACTGATAGGACAAACCAAAGAGGATATTGTTTTTCACAAAATCATGCCAATTAAAAATCCATTAATGTTAAGTTGTAACTATGATTTTCAAGACAGAGGGAATAACCCATATTTGGTCATTCTTCGACTAGCAGAGATTGTAAAAGGACAATCGTGTCAATACAATAAGGCAAGTAGGTGAGATTTGTTTTTCTCTCATTTTGGAAACAATACATTTATTTATACCCTGTAACAATATACATTTTCAATCTGAACCAATAACTATCCTTTGTAAATTATTAATACACTACTAAAAGAGGTCAGAACATTTCTGTAACTGCGCTAAAAACAACACATTTTAGCATGTCAAACACAGTGGGGATTGTGGTGCCTATCTGGATTGCTATGGATTATATAGAATGTTGGTGTATACACATTCAGGCAAATGAATGTGCCTGTAAACGTTAAGCCATTGAATTGTCACTTGTAATGTGTGTAACGTTACCGATATAATTTTCAAAAAGATGAGTGCACACAAATACAACAACCACATGGCAGGATACACGTTCGTGTTGGGTGTTCTAATCCTATTTTGCATGCTATACTGTCTATTAAGTTGGCTTTTACTTAATACCATACACGCATTTAACTAAAGACACATTTCGCCGGAAAACAGAATGCTGTTTTTGGATAAATCCGCTGTCAATGGTCTAACGTTACTCTTGGTCTCCTTGTCTGTTGTGACAAAACAAGAGTGCCAAACTTTGTCTACAAATGGAAACTACACAAAACGTTAGATTTTACTTTTCTAACACAGATATGATATATGAGAACAATCGTTTATATTTATTTGCAGATTGTGTAGATAATACTTACTGCCATTTTTCCACGTCTGTATTTCTCTGTCTCCTCTAAGCGACTAGTTCTTCCCCTCTAGTGTGTTTTCGCGCGAAATTACCACGTGATACACATAGCCCGCGAAAATGTATGAATATTTAGAAAGGAGGACAGACGATTCGTCCGTTTACGGCAGGGCGGGTACTACACCAGGGGTGCGTTCAGTAAGCATTTTTGCCTCATGTCGCACTGAAACCGACATCGAACTAACAAAAGATAACCAATGAAAGATGCGTTGTCTCAAAAACGTTATAATACTTTCTAGAACACTGCAATTTGATTATTTACGAGACGCTTTTAGCCAAAGCGACGTACAGATACATTTACAAGCAGTAGGGGTTGGGTTAAGCAATAGGCATCTGGCTCACGGGCCTGGCATGGAAAAGAGGCATGTCAGGTGTCGAACCCAGGAATCCGTTGGGAATCAACCATCCTAACCTATCCTACATTGCATGGAATGTAAAATTTATATTACACAATGCTTCCACATAAACACATTTGATGAACCTGATGCCACGCACAGACTCAAAGGAAATAATCATTTATTGCCAGAGCCTGGTGGGTGGTTGCATTCTGCCCATATATATTTAAGTGGAAGCACAGAACAAAAACAGAAAAGTACAAGATAAAACCAACACCTGAATTTTAATCATCATTCATAAATTCATTCAACAAATAGAACAATATCCCTCCAAAAAACATCCAGCGCTACAATAAAATTAAAAAAGCATTCATATATAGTATCAAAATCAGAGCTCCTCCATTGTGTGTCACTTTGAAAGCAAAATAAAAGGAAATGTCCACACAGTTTAGCAAATTAAATAGTTCACAAGAAAATTATGTTTTTACTCTCCTTTGTGTCAAGGTGAACCTTAGTCCCAACCACTATGTACCAGTAGTCCCAACAATAGATTAACATAGATTAAGTAGAGAGCAAAGAAATGAGTCAAATGACCAACATAATGTAGTAGGCTAATGAGTTTTGAAAACAAATCTATTACATATCATTTATGCTGTCTTTACATACAGATTACTTCCAAGATTGGTATCTTCATTTAACTATTTGTCTACCATTCATCAATGGTACAGTTTTCAGAAAAGGGAACGTAATTTGTTCTATCGTTTGTGTTTCAATATATGGTTTCCATCTTTTAAAGAAATATTCATGCATCCATATACTGACTAAACTGGGGACAGCAACACCATATTATATCACATAAATTGTTAAAAAATAAACAGAGCAATGTTTTCCCCCCTAGCATCACTATGGTATTATGGTGTAAATCCTTAGCCTGTGTAAAGACAAGGCCTGGTATGATCCAATAACCCTATGTGTCTTGACTATGCCCAATGAGCAAGCAAACCTAAATATGGCCAACATGTTATCTGTATTCCAAAACAGATCGTTTGGTACATTTTACCACAGACATTTAGAAAAATCAGTGCCTCAGTGCTTGTCAGGTATGACCTTGTAACTTTTAAAATCCAGTATTAAGGGATTCTGAAATTTTACATCTTCACATCTTAGTACAGGCTTTGGAATTCATTGGTTAAATTAAACATCCAAGCAGGGCTGTAAATGGCAAAGCTGAGTCAAGATATTTGGTCTATGGGTGACTAAAGCTACCAGAGACCTACTTTGTGGTAAACCTTAATCTAAGAAACCCCTTTAACTCTTAAATCAAAAGGTGGGGTGGAGTGGGAGACAAAGTGACTTAACTGAAATAAATAGAGAAAATCTTTCTTAATTTCTAGCCTAGACCACAAACTGGGGGAAAATGTGATATGAAAGCACACACCGCCGGAAACCATAGAAGAAGAAAAAAAACTTTAGGGGTCAAAATGAAAGGCATCAAGGAAAATGTTACAGGAGTAATACGTCTTCAAAAGTAATAAACCCCTCTTGGTTGTTCCAAGGCTGGAGGATCAGTGGCAAATTAAAATCCATGCCGGAGAAAACTGTAGGATATGGGTTTTAAAACATTAGCTCATCAATGGTTGTGCCGGTCTCAGATGCCAGGAGTCTGTTAGTGTCATATTTCTACATTCCATCCTTCTCATCTGTGTGTTTATGTGACATGTAGCCAGACACAAGTTTCCGGTAGGCAAATAAACATGTACTGATCATACTTTTCTTCCTTAGATACTGCATGTGTGTGTGTTCTGTTAGAATACCAGTGTGTCTTAGAAGCCTTTGTTCATCTTCACATGTAATCCCAGTGTCCCTGTTCAGAACTATGTCCTCTGAGCTCCAGCGATTTATTTCAGGACTAGTGTGGCCTCTGAACCGTCTTTCTTTTTCAGATACAGACCATTTGTAAGATGGTGCTCTCTCCTCAGAAAAGCATAGAAATAGTCAGAAACAAGGAGAATCTAAAGGAAAATAGGATAAAAACACAATTAAATAACAAATGAACAACAAAAGACAATTGACTAAATACATAGACATTGCATTGGGAATTAGCTGATTTGGTTATTCATTTTTAATGGGAAAAAAAGACTACAATTATTTTTGCAAACATTTTTTGGATAATAAAAAAAAATCCCACAATAATTTCCTCTTTATAGTAGACATACTATTGCCTCCATCATAAAAAAAGAAGGATTTATTTTTTAGCTTTTAGAAATGAATGAATCTTGTGAGTCATACTGCAATGTTTGGCCACCCTTGAAAGAGACTTTAGTAACGTCCAATGGCGTCCGTCTTACCTGTGCCACGTTGAACAGCAGCGTTATGGCGTAGTAGAAGTTGGAGTTGGCACTGCCTGCATAGATCCAGAGGTGCCAGAGAACAGGAAATAGAGCGGAGCAGGCCAGCAGCACGCAGCACACCAGGAAGATGTTCCTCAGGACTGGACAGCAAACAGAATGAGATGAGTCTGCTTCATTGTTTGATTTCATATTACAAATAGGTCATTTAGCGGACGCTTTTATCCAAAGCGACTTTTTACATGGAGCTTACATGCTGCTATTACATGGAGCAGATAGGGGTTAGGCATCTTGCTCAAGGATGCTTACAGGTGGGTTAACTCTGGGGCTCGAGCCCACAACCTTCTGACTGGGAGTCCAACACCTAGACCACTAGACAATCTTGACCCCTGATTTGATTTGTTTCTTCTCCATTGTTTGAGTTTCACCAGGTGAAATCAAATCTGCACTCCCTATGAACCTTTTTCACAGTGATACGGACGGAAGTACTACCAAAGAAGGGTAAAATGTCTTCCTGTGTAGCCTATAGGTTAGAAAAATCTTAATTCACACAATTTACATAGAAAACACTTACATTTGTTTTACGTTTATTTGGCTAATTAAATAGCTTCTTAGGTTGAAGTTGTATGAAATTATGTTGCAAAATGTCATAATTCTGATTATCCACATTTACTCTAAACAACCTTGTAGACAGAGCCTTTAAAGGGTTTACAGGCTAGACAGAAAGACAGTTTAACCTTCTTCGGTAGTACTTACAGGTCGCTGTGAAAAAGGTCTATTATAAAGATCTGCTATTGTATAACACGATTACAATAACAGTCCTAGTCCTTTTAAAGTGGTGGTATGTAATATGTATACGTTACTTATAGAAGCCCTACCGTAAACGTGAGGATTTAAAATGCCTGTAAAAAATACAGAAGCGTAACAAGGATGTGTGCATGCGTGCTGTTGGGATGTGCGTGCCTTACATCTATAGAGGTGACTCCAGACCGGCAGGAAGGCCATGTAGAGGGAAATGTCTCCCACTGTGGGGTACGACTTAAAGATGGAGATCACTGCGATCTGCATGAAGATCAGAAACACTGGGTGCTCCCTGCAACACACACACACACAAACGCTGGGTTCATGTAGAAATCGCAAAAGGAAGAACGGCCGGATGAGGGGAGGACTTACTTGAGTTTTATGGAAAGAGGGATTGTGTAGAAGAAAACGTTGATCTGGAAGACACAGAGGAAGAAGAGGCGAAAGTGTTCAAACATCTCAGCGAAGAAATACCAGAACAGGCCGATGTTGGGCGTCAGATCTGGTACCGACAGACTGGAGGGAGGGAGGAAGGGAGGGAGAGAGAGAGTTAGTGCCTTGCTCTACCCCGAGAATAGGAGCCCTAACCCGCCCTCATCCCTCCCTTGCTCTCACATGAAGCCGTAGACGGAGGGCAGGAAGTCCCAGGAGCCCAGCAGGAAGAAGGACAGACAGACGAGGACAAACAGGCTGCCCAGGAACATGAATGCGTACTGCAGCGTGAAGACCCAGAAACTGGGCCGCTGCAAATTCACCGGGATGTACAGACGCTGGATAAGAGGGAGGGAGGGGGGGGGAGAGAGAGAGAGAGAGAGAGAGAGAGAGAGAGAGAGAGAGAGAGAAAATCACAATTCATGTGTTTCCCCCATACATTTTTGCATCCATTTTATACCAACCCAAAAAGGTGTTTATGTGCAGAATTCTGGTCATAATGCCTGGAGAAAATATGGATTGTTGACACCAATATTTCCTCCTTCCACTTTAACGTATGTGCGACAGACTTGCTGTTAATATGTATTAAACAAAATAATATCATAGTTAATATCTATATAATCCAATGTTACACAAATAAAAATGCATTCAAATTATAAAGGTAGAATTCTATCATGGATTGGTATAGTGCTGTTACTTGCAGCATAATGGCAAACATTTTTGCTGTGCGTGTGTGTGTGCGCGCGTTCCATACCTGCAGTAAAAACAGCAGTGCCGGGGCGAAGAGAGTGAGTGGATAGATGGACTGATAAGTTGCTAGGGCCAGAAATATGGCGCTCAACAAGGCACTTCCTACAACAACAAAACAACCCATTGAATCTGAACCTGTTTAACCAGCAAATGGAAGCTTGTCGTTTCCAGACCCTTTACAATTTGAAACAGGGTAGGAAGTAGAAATGACACTACCTTTAATGGTGGAAAGGATGAACAGTGCAATGACTGCATTGTTAAGGCCACAGGTCGACTTGGCAACGCAGGAAAGGATGGTAAATGGGTTCAACAGGTAACTGGAAGAACAAGAGGTAGAGGCATTTTGTTGGAGAAAGAAAGAGGATGAAGAGACAATGACAGTTAGTCATAAGAACATTTTATGAGCGAGGTGCTTGGTCTCACAGCCTTTAGAGAAGTGGTTTTCAAAGTGGGGAGCAGGACCCACTGAGCAAGAAGATTCTGGGGGGGGCAATATTTTGAAATATTTGTATTCTTTATATTATCTTGATTAATCTTATGAACAAAATCTTGTGCATATAAAAATAGGTGGTTCCTCCCCTCCTCGTGGGTGAAAAGGTTTGAGACCAGCTGATTGAGAATATTTTCAAAATGATTACATTTTACAACTTACAACATAGCCACTTTTAGTGGGATGTAGTACATTTCTTTGGGACTTCTGATAAGCTCAAGACAGTCCAGGGGGTAGCGGTCTGCCTCCAAGGCATATTTCTGCTTTCTAAACTGAAAGAGAGAGTATGACACACACACTGTAAATATAGGGTGCTAGAAAGAAATGAGAAGAGCCGGTTAAGATGTAAAAACTCCCTACTATAAACAACATTCTTTGCATTCAACTATCGCAATATACAATGAAATTAAAAATGACAATTGCTGTTTAGACTGAATTGCTAGAAGCCTTGCATTTACCGTGTAATTACTGAATATGCTTCTCCTGGTTATTTGTTACCTGCTATTTAGCCATATTTTTGTAACCAATTTGATTTACTTTCAACAAAAGGTGTCCCGACAATGAAAGAGTTAAATGTTTTCTTTTGCTACTGCAAATGATCCGGAAAAGCACAGTGGACCAAATATGTTAATACTGTTCTGCTTGGATGAAATGTGCATAGCATACACAGTCAATCACTAAATCTATTTCTCTCTAACTTAGAACCCTGGAATATTTGAGAATTGTAGTCATTTGTTGATCTCTTACAACTTGTTTGTTGTAGTCCTTCACTGCAATGTAGAGAGCCAGTGCAGTGATCCCATCTGCTATCTAGAAGTAGAGAGCATGTGAATGTAAGCTATTAAGCCTCAACAAATTGTACATAAAAACATATATTACTGTACAGGTAAGACACAAATGCTCTGGACTACTTAAGTTTGCAGTACCTATTCCTCCTATGTTATACTATACACGTTTACAAACCTAAAGCCTCTTAGTTTAGTACACAGATAAGAGTTATTTCATATAAGAGAATGCTTTTACGCACAACTCGATCTAAGGTCTCTGGAGCCTTTTAAATGAAAGCCATGTTTAGAAGTTGTCTTTTAGCCCGAATGCCTCTCTAACAATACAGTATGTTTGCCTCCCACTCACCATAAAGGTTATCTCTGCATAGTCAACAACAAAGTGAAAGAGGTAGATGATTATTGGAGTCTGAAAGAGAAAAAGGGGCATTCATTGAACAATCATTAAATATACAGTATAGTTCCTAGTACGAAGTACTAGAAACACAAAACGTGTTTCATGTACATGTATGTGTAATATGTTGTTTACATGTATGTGCACTGCACTTGCCTAAAAGTACATTTTGAGAAGTGTGTGTCTCACCTCATGAAACACATCCCCAGAGTAGGGTGACACTCCCAGGTCCAGCAGAGATAGACCTTCCACCACTGAAAAGAATATCATAACACTGAAAATAGCTTCTAAATAAATTAAAGCATAATGTACTGGATTTGTGGAATTATTATACATTGCCATTCAGCACCTATAATTCTGGTAGCTACCGACAGTCGCTAGTGGTCTCTGCCATACAAAAAAAATATTTCCTGTTTCACCTTTTAATGTAATATTCATGATGTAAGATTCCTTATCTGGACACCCACAATACACAATTCGCAGTAGAGATGAGGTTTGTGTTCAGATGGCTAACACGGTGGTGTGCTCAAGAGATGCAGGGAAGTGGCTAAATGGGCTCTGATGAGATCTGACTTCACTGTATCCAATCTTCAATTAATTCAACCACACCACTCCAAATGTATATCAATACGTGTCTTAGGTTAGGATTTTCTGATTTTTGAAAAGTCTGACCCCCATCATTTTCATTAACGCTTTAATCAACCGGCGAGCTGTCACAGGCAGGGCAGAGAAGGGGAGGGATGTTCGGATTTAATCGTTAAATCGGTCCAAAATAAGATTCGAAAACTCTCACCTCTTTTCCATGCATTTAAAGGAGACACTACCTCGACTCTCTCTGCAATTAAATCGGCTAAACTTGATCTAAACAGCGCTGCACGAATTGTGACAGCTACAATCATAAGAAGAGTCAAGGGAGCCGCCATCTTGACACGGAAGCGCTCCACCCTACAAGACGGCCGGATGGGAAATTGAGTCCTTTGCTATAATATAATATTGACCTAACGTTACAGAAAAATAAATCGAGACCTCATTTCAATTGTTTTACCCACATTTTACCCACTATAGTATTGCTATATATTTACTTTATATGAGTGGAATCTACATTACGTTTCAATCCATGTATTTTATTTCATGCAATACATGATCGTGAAAGTATGGGCTTCTTTCATCATAAAACATCTGTTGTCAGTTTACAATAATGCAATAATCTTTGCACAGCGGAATATTCATTAGTCCCGTTTTCTGCCCGGATGACACAATGTGTTGGATCACAACAAGTTAAAAAATACTTTTGTGAAGCTAAACATATTTGGGGGTTTTCCGTAAACGAGACTTGCATTTAAAAATAAATGGTTTTAGTCACGGTTTTAAATATACATAATAGTCAGACTGTATGTTGGATTTGTTTTATGAATTTTCTTCTGTAATGGGCAAAACTAATACCAGGACATGTTTGAATATTTTAAAATGTCATGGTATTGTAAATACGCAGTGCTACACTCTTTTATTTTGAAAGTCGCAGGATATAGAATTGAGTCTAGTGAGTCTGTTGCGTAGTCTTTACCACCGATCCCGATGCTCTGTTTCGTTTTCATTTCAGCAGAAAAGACAGTGGTTATGTTAACTTAACAATTGTCGTTTGAAGAAACATGGCAGGATTAGAGGTTTTGTACACCTGCGTTTCAGGCAGTATTAGCTGCCCACAGGACGCTGTCGTGTGCTTTGTTCACTGGGAAATTATAAAGAGTGGATACAAATGTGTCGGCTCCGGGGATGAAGTGAGTTTGCTAGAGGGCCGTAAACTCGTAAACCCGGCTGTACAGTGGATGCTGTGCATCTGTTTAACTGTCAGTAGATCTAGAATAGAGTACCCTATTGGGTCAAGAACATGACAAGACATCGTTTACTGCAAATGTATTTCTTACCATGTCCCATCTCATTTTCATTGTAACGTAATTTCCATTTGAATTTGTGGTTGTATTTTTTCAAAAAATGTAATAGCCTACTCGTTGTTTATTAATCGAAATGCACTAGGGGCTTGAAAACTGCTATTTATTTTCTGTTTTTGTTAAATGTGACTTTAATCCTTATCCTGTTGGTCTATTAGGCTAACTACCAGCAGGGTTCTTAATGTGTAAATCAATCATCTTGTGTTTACTTTTTTTTTCTGCTTTCTATCTATCTATCTATCTATCTATAGCCTAGCAGCAGTGATAAGAGGTCAGAGTTGTTACCCGCTGACTGGAACAGCAACAAGGAATTGTACACATTGCGATACCAAAGCAATGATGGCAAATCCCACTTCCTGCTCAAAGCCATCACAGTAGACTCTACTCTGATCTTTAACCTCATGGTAGGGAAATCTAAATGCACCATAAAGTTCAAAGGTATTTGTACTGACAAATAACTTTCCGGATACCTGTGTATGTATATATACTAGAGTTTCTGTGGTATTCTGTTGTGTAAGGTAAGGCAGCGTTGTTTATACAGCATATTTCATACTCAGTAGATTTTTTTTCCCTAACAAATAACCACTATGATAATGATAATGTCAACATTATTTATTCTTGCAATTGACTACTCAATATGACTACACCAAACAGAAAACCGTACATATTAATGATATTTTGTACATGTGTGCCTGTTTCTCTGTGCCTTTGTGTTTTGTGTGTGTGTGTGTGTGTGTGTGTGTGTGTGTGTGTGTGTGTGTGTGGTCAGAATCCCAGTACACAACAGGTAGTAGACCTCACCCTGAATGTCAGCGAGCATGTCGATGCTGACCAGCTGCACATATTCGACAGGTGATTAAAAATAAGCAAGAAATAATAACAAACCAGGTGTGTAAATTATTTATTTGATAAATGTTGGCTGTAGGATATTTAGCCATATTTAATTCCAGTATACCTGGATACCACTATAAGAGAAAGATGGGTTGATGTGAAAATGATTACTGATTGCCAACAGAGATTTAGCAACTGAGATCAACTATCCCTTAGTTTAATAGTAAAATGTATTTGAGCTGAATTCATTCAGCACTAACACTGCTATACCACCCATCACCAGACGGTGTCACTGAAGTGCCGGATGTTCACTGAAGTGCCGGATGTTCACTGAAGTGCCGGATGTTCACTGAAGTGCCGGATGTTCACTGTAACAGTTCTCCATTTGTTTTCAGTGTGTTTAAGGACTTGGGTGGCCTATCAGAGAAGGTGAACTCTCAGCTGCTGCCGTCTCAAGAGAGACAAACGGGCCGCGAAGGAGCGGAGGGGAGTAGGCAACACACCCGGGAGGTAGAGGGAGAGGAGGAGCGACGACAGGGAGAGGACAGCGACCCTCTGCGCATCCCCCAAAGACATCCCCATGTGGACGCACGACCACGCTGGTGGGTAGAGTCCATTATATGGTTCATCACCCATTGCCTGTAGTAGTTTAACGCCTGCTAGCTAACATAAATGTAGTCATACGCGCACCAATAGTGGCTAAACAAATACATAAAGACACTATAAACAACCATGAACACTACTGAAAAAAATGTTGTTCATTTTATTCAATATAAAACTAATTACAAATATGAATCCTTTTTTATGTATACGTACACACAGGTTCTGAGCATGTCTTGAATCAGAGGTGTTTGCCTATTAAAAAGTGCTATAAAGGACAGTGTGTGTGTGCACCCCATGATCTTATTCAATATTTACAGGGAGAGGTAGGAAAAAAGGTGTGTGTGTGTGTGTGTGTGTGTGTGTGTGTGTGTGTGTGTGTGTGTGTGTTTGTGTGTTTGTGTTTGTGTGTGTGTGTGTGTGTGTGTGTGTGTGTGTGTGTGTGTGTGTGTGTGTGTGTGTGTGTGT
>JAODLI010000021.1:15216-56989 GCA_027575585.1 Percopsis omiscomaycus
ACACACACACACACACACACACACACACACACACACACACACACACACACACACACACACACAGACACACACACACATTATTTGTCTCTCTCAGGTGAATCTAATGTAATCAACAGTGAGGTTTACTGTTCTTTTGCTCAAACATTAACAAACCATGATGAGAAAGACATACTAGGTGTATATTTGTTCCACCCTTGCACTGAATTAACCCAACTTGGTAGACTAGGGGACATTAGCCTAGTTAGTAAAAATTCTGTTGGTTTGGTACATGCAAGGAATACCTGGTTGGTATTTGTACTTTCCACTTTAGCTATAGCTTGTGTACTAATTCATCACATCAACATAACACTCATATATCACAGAGCCAAATCAGTGACAACTAATGAGATGGATGAGATGGATGAACTGAAACAATCCCCCTCCCCTCCCTTCCCTCCAGCACCTTTTGAGGAATGCACCCCATTTCTTACCTGGGCGCCCTCTATGCTTAGCCGTGGCAAACAGCAATATCAGTGACTGTGTACAGTACAGTATGTGGGACGGCCTTGCTAACCTTGCTAGGGTGGCGTCGTTTAAATCTGATATAAAATGTTACGTTGTGCAGTGTCACAGGCTGTCTCTCTCGCTGTAGGAGATGGGGATCAAGAACCCGCTCCACAGGAAGAAGCTGCTGTTAGCCGTCAAGACAGTTAGCAGCGCCCGGCCTGAGAAGTCAGCAGAGCTGGACTACATATGGGTCACACGTATGTACAGTATATGTATAGTCTGTGTATTCACACAGACACGCCGTGTACGTACTGACACAGGCACAATGTATGTACGTATATAGACACACATTAGGCTATATGTACAGTATACTGTGTTAAATATATATACTGTATACTGTAGTAAATAAAATAGTTATTGACGAATAGTTTTACTTTGTTGTAATAGTGTGGCTGTATCTTCTGCACTGTTCCTGTTGACTCTCCTCTGCTGCTGCCAAAAACGAATTGACCCTGTGGCAGATCAATAGTGTTACCAAAGGTGAATAACTCTGCTTTACGTGTTCCCAGGCTGGCTGGACGACATTGGCCTCCCCCAGTACAAAGATCAGTTCAACGAGGGCAGAGTGGATGGACAGATGCTGAAATATCTCACTGTGGTGAGTCAGTTCAGAGTCCACTTAATAATATTGCGGAAGATAGACGATTGATTTATCTGTTTCTACAAATATTACAACTCACTCACAATGAGCCTGGCTAGCTACGCTGTATCTTCCTCAAACCTTCCTCAAGCCAGTCGTGTTCAAGACAGCACACGGCAACTTATTATGGGTGCTGAGGTCTTTATTGACACTGGAGCTCTCACCTTAAGACATGTTGGCAAAACAAGATTTTCTTTCGTTTATTTTATGACTCATGCCATATGGATCCAGAGGGTGAATAAACAAAGGTGTGTTATTTGCTGGATTTGTCATCTTGTAGTAATATAATAAATAAATCCTTATTTATCGTACACGCTTTCTAGATCAAGGGTTCCATGTTTTCAGTTTTTAAAACTATAAATACTGTGTCTTCAACACTGATGTTCACCCTCCAAAAGACTCAACGATCTCTCACTAGACGCCCGGATGGCTCATGGGAAGTGACCGTGCTTACTCACTTTCTTCTTCCTCTTTCATTTCGCTCTCTCTTTCTAAGAATGACCTGCTGTTCCTCAAGGTGACCAGCCAGTTGCACCACCTCAGCATCAAGTGGGCCATCCATGTTCTCCATGTCAACAAATTCAACCCCAACTGCCTCAAACGCAGGCCCAGCAACGAGGTGTGTGTGTGTGTGTGTATGCACGCAAGCATTCATGAATTCATGCATTTTATATTTTATACTGGGAATTTTACACTATTCCCACAGTAGCCATCAACTTTGTCTAATCTCGGTTGTGTGTGATTCAGAACCAGACCACTCCCAGTGAGGTGGTCCAGTGGTCAAACCACCGGGTCATGGAGTGGTTGAGATCAGTGGACCTGGCAGAGTACGCACCTAACCTGAGGGGCAGCGGTGTGCACGGGGGGTTGGTAGTAAGTACACACACGTGCACACACTCACACTGTTGGGATGGCTGACAGCTGGTCTTACTGTAACTCATTATTTTCATGCAGTTGTATTTTGTGTTTTCTCTTCTTTCTCTTGTTTACACTTAAAGCCTTTAGCAGACGCTCTTATCCAAAGCGACTTACAATTAGTACATTTGTCAATAGGTAGGCCCTGCTCTGAGTGAATAGGTCACACACCAGTAATTGTAAGCAAACAACTTTCTGTTAGAATGACCAGCATGCCATCAGGGCTAACTGAGCTATAGATTTCACAACATACATTGCATATCAACATACTATTCAATCCTCAAACAGCCTAAATACAAGCCAACCGTCCAGGTTCTGGTCTTAACATAGAGCAGGTAGATTAGAGATAGAGATACAGATGAGCCAGAAAATGAACAATGGCCATAAAGGGCTTATTGGGCGGTTATTGGGAGTGTTATGAGGTAGAGAGGTCCACACAAGTCTTCCTCGGGTGTAACTTCTCCCCTCCCCCCTCCCTCACAGATCCTGGAGCCGCGGTTCAGCTCGGACACGCTGGCCATGCTGCTGAACATCCCGCCCCAGAAGACATTGCTTCGCCGTCACCTGGCCACCAACTTCAGCAGCCTGGTTGGAGCCCTGGCCCAGCAGGAGAAGAGGGAGTTCACAGAGGCCGCCAACTTCAGCCCTCTCACCACCACCGCTAAAGTCCGGGTGAGACGTATAGGCCTACACATGGACAGCACACATGCATAGACAACACACACACTCTGGACAGGTTCTCAGAGTACCTACTACAAAGAGACCCCTAGGTAACACTTTATAACACGTTAATAATTCATTTTGAAGTGTTTTGTACATATTAGCTTTAGTGTTATATTGCACTGTAGTATTGTGCCTTACCAAGCTAGCTAACCGTTTGGAAAGATACAATATTACATTTGGTGCAGCAAAGCACCCATTCCGCTAGTCATGACTAGTCATTATTTGAATGTGTACTCACGCACAGCTTCTCTTCCTCCATCTTTAAAAGCAGGTGGAAACATGCACGTTAAAAACATGCACCTTAATCTGTGTGGATGTGTTGGGGTGCGAGAGCGCTAAGCCCCAGCTCCTCATGGCCCACTAAGCTGTGGAGAGCAGGGTAGAGCTGAGACAGCCCAGCGCCACACATAAGCCCCAGCAAGCAGCCCTCTGTATTCTGCTGAAGTTATTATAATCCACCCGAACACAGACTCCCTGTGCTAGAATGGATCTAGAATGGAGCTTCTCCAGTTATTTCATTAGCAGCGAATATGAATGCTGTGTGGAAAAACCCCATGTTTCTTTATTTATTTTTGTGTTGGGGTCAGTGGGACAGCTAGTGATATTCAGGTGGCCTAAATTGACGATACACTGGCAGTGTGTGTGTGTACGTGTGTATTTGCTGTAGGACAGTGATCCTCAAAGTAGGGTTGAGGGTTTGATGCTTTTAGTGGGGATTTTGAATTAATTCATTAACTATTATTTTCAATCTAGATTCGTATTTCTATATATTTTTTAATCAATTTAATTTAATAAATAGTTCATAGCTTGCAACCCCACAGGCTATAAGCTAGTTGAGTCAAGGTCAGGGGTCAAAAGGTTTCAAAAGTATACTTGGTACAGTCTGTCTTAAGTGCTGCGTAGATGACTAGATGTTATTTTCACCAGATGTAATGAATCCTGCCTTCCTTCCTTCTTCTTTTCCGTAGCCAAAGAAGATGGTGTTCTCTAACTTGACCCACCTGAGGAAGAGGCGTCCAGACGACTCCACAGACTACATCTGTCCTATGGACTCCTCCCTGCCTCCGTCAGGCCAGCCTGTGGTGAACGGGTCGCACTTCAGAGGCCTCAGCCCCATCCTGGACCAAGACGCCAACCGCGCCAGGGACCAGGTGGGCCTTGACGACAGCTGATTTGATCCATCTCCATGACAACCATGACAACCATGGCAGCACCGTGACAACACAGTTGTCACGCTTCCCATCAGCCAACCAGCTAGCCCTGCTACTTCTCCCCTTTCTTGCTTGCAGCCCCTAATACCTCAGCCCATCCCCCTCCATTAAAGCCCTGCCCTCTGGCGTCTAAGATTTAGTATAATTACATGATTTCAAGTATTTTAAAAGCTCCTATTTTGGCTAGGTTATTTCCATAGGCTATGTAGTGTAAACATGTGTAGTAACTATCTTCTATCAAGAGGAACTACTTTTACGACAAACTTGATTGGAGAAAGTAAACACACACATCCATGTATAGTGTCTATGTTTGCACGTACACCTCCATGTGGGCTCAACCTTGCCCCTTATGGACAAAATTATGCAGAAGGCTACAATTTAAACATTAGCTTGCCAGGCTATTTTAGAGAAATAGCTGCTTATCATGAAGGGTTTAAAGACACTTAATATGAATCAGCCACCTAAGTATTTTAAATGTTGGAAAATAAAGTATTTATGTGTCTTAAACCCAAACCAGCGGACCGATTACCCCTCAAATTTGTGCAACTATTAGTTAATGACAAAAGGAAAGAAACTCCCTGGACTGAAACTTCACACATAACTTTCTGTAGTCTATATGTGGATTAAGCCAACATTGTAAAACGTCTGTGTACCAGCAGCACATCATTTTGTACATTTACTTTTGCAGGAGCAACCATTTACTGTAAAACAAAAACATTTTTTAGTGAGTTTGAGTGAAGATTCTGTTTTGTCAGATGGTTGATAAGATGAATTTGTGCAATATTTGCATAATCTTACAGAGGGATGTAATTTAATATTTATGTTAATGGGATTAGTCACTAAGAGCAGATCATTTAATAACATGTTGTGTTCTAACATGAGGATTTTTTACTGTTATTTTCATATTTAACAGTTATAGTATTTTTATAGTAAATAACATACTGCTTCAATAAAAGAAGCATGCTTGTCATTATGGAAATGTAAACATACTTAACATACAAATCATTTAATAAAAAATATAAGTGTGTAAAGCTGTTTCGTTTTTTTAAGATGGCGGAGAAGAGTAAATACTGAAAAATATCTATAAATCAATTGGTAACCTATAATATTGGATTAAATATAATAATTGAGTGTAGATTTCACTATAAGTGATTTGTAATTTGCCCCTGAAGTAGTAAGTATGTTCTATATATTTTTTATGTTTTTGTGGTACAGTGCATTTACAGTACATGGTTCTTTAAAGAATGTCAAAATCAAGCGACCATAAAAATTGACAGTGCTGTTCCCAGCATGCCTCAGTAACTTCAGTGAACCACTAACCGGCTGTCATTATCACCCTCACCATCGCCATGGTCGCCATTCCTGTCTCTAACTCCAGCCGGCCCAGCTTTGGTACTGTTGACCCGTTTGAGCCAAGATGGCGGCTGGTCATCATCACAGCAACCCTTTGAGCTGCATGTTGGAATATGATATCATTTTAACACATGCCTGGCTCAGGTACATTTCTAATACTTTTGTAGAATTGTATTTACTTATGTATGCAAATTTACATTATTTGCGTAGCTTTCTAACCCATTATTAAGAATGCTTTATACATGCAATTTAGGTGTCTGCGTGTGTGTTTGTGTGCGTGTTGCAGATAGTGATCAGAGAGGGTACCATTCTGCAAATAGAAGCTCTATCTAAAGGCATCAATAACCTCACAGTAAGTGTCTACCTACCAGCCTTCTTAAGGTTTAACTTGATAACTAACAACTGATCATAAGTTGTGCCAAATGTTAATTTAGGATCAACAAGAAAACACAAATGAGAAACCACAAACTGCAGAAGATCTGTGTTTGAAATCCTTATAGTACAACTATGCTTTGCAATCAGTCAGTAAACAACATGTCTTAACATACAGTATGTATTTGTTTGCTATTAAACTAATAGCCCTGCTTTGAGCTGAAGCTGCTTTCGCTCTGACTATGGAGTCTTAATTGTGAAACCAGCATTAATAATGCTGCTTGGATCTTTGACAACCTTTCAGGAGTTTAAAACAACAGCCATTTGAAATGAATGCCAGTATTTTCACTATTGGTTGAACTAGCTCATGACACTTATTAGTCCATAACAATACATAAAACAATACTGTTGTTCTGAGGATTTTGTCCAAAAGAATGATCATGTAAAAAGGCACAAAACTGATTCTAAGTCAGTAGCAAAAGCTGTCTACACCATACTCCTTGCAAGCTGTCTAACCCATTGCCACCCATCAATGCTTTGATTCCAGTACCTTCTGAGCCGAGAGGAGATGAAGCTGTCTCATACGGCGCTTGTTTGAGGGAACAGACGCGATGCTGTTGGCTCACTAATGCTGTCAATCAACCCCAGTGGCCAATATGAACTAGTCTTAAACCTTGACCTCAAGCACAACAAAACACCTCTAGTGTGTAGTCATTCCCTGGTCCTTCAAGCTACAAGCCACTGATACCTCCATTAATATTTACTAATTTTCTTGATTGACTCTACAATAATACTGTAGTTAGAAGTATAAGAAGAGTTTAGATATGACAATAATAGAAGTAAAGTTAGGATGATGTTAATGATAATAGGACATAATGGTATCATATGTGTGTCATCTACAATTATCAATACTAGAACGAAGAAGCCATTCGGGGCGTTTTATTAGAATGCTATTTTGTTTTTCCACCTTTCTTCTATGCAATTTACTCACTAAGATTGATTGGTCATGTATACATTATGCCGTTCTTATACAATGCAATTACAATACATTTTTGAGAATTTTGTGTGTATGTGTGTTTTATTATCTGTTGCAAGTATGCAAAAAGCAAGGCCTGAATTTTGTGGTTGAAATTTATTTTTATTTAACATTATTGAACTGGTTGTTTTTCTTAACCTCCTCACGCCTTTGCAAGCACTATATGTCTCCAATAATGTTTCCCTAGGTCACATGGGCTTTTGTACAAATATATAATATCAGAAACTTTAATTCGTGTTTTTTTAAATATTAGTTTGGTTAGGTATAATTACCTGCTGGTTTCTCAGAAAACACTTATAAGGGTTAGTTCCCCACCCTATTGTGTAAACATCTACATACGCCTTTGGTCATTAGTACAATCCTTGTATAGATGCTTTTACTCACCGTCAACTGGTAAGATGAGTTTTTATTGACTTACTTAAATTTCGCTGAGTTTTTCGTTGCTCATCAGAGCTAGTACCCGTGGTAGTTCACTCTTAAAGCTGTCCACACAGGAACATCAGTGTATAATGCTACTTGTGCTGTACACTTCGATGGTGTAACCACTACACTTCACACTGCTACACACGTTTTAGCAGGCCAGAGGAGAGGGGAGGAGGGCAGGTAGTGGACTAGGCAGCATTACAGAGGCCCCCAGTCCCAGACAAATCCTGGTGAGTTATCTATCGTTTTTATAGTCTATATTCCATATATACTATATGCAAGTAAATATCAGTTACCTTTGTGTTGATAAAGAGAAGCAAGCAATTAATATATATTGCATACAGTTTAAACTGTAGATACAGTGGTATATTCCATATGTGTTCGTTCCATATATGAGAATTACTGGTATAGGAATTTGTTTTGTGACTTCAGAATGCAATTAGTTAGAATAGTGTAATGCTACTTACTGCACATAATGTATTTTATGAGTGTGGTAATGTAATATCAAATATTATATTCACGATTGTAATATAAATACAATTTCTAATATGAATAATTACCATTAGCAGTATTGTATACAAAATATATTGAACATAAAACAACTAGCCTAAAAACGAACTACTCTCATGTCACTCTCCAGTGTATTAGAGAGACCACCCTCTGAATTTCTTCTCCCCCTCATCACTCACACATCATGGGTGTGAACAAGAGCAAGTCCTCTCCCACCCCACCCTCCAACTTCATCACCCAGTTCAACACCTTGCGCCGCTCCAACCCGGCCTCCAGTGCCAACGGGCCGTCCACACATCCAAGCATCTTCTCCACGCTGTGGAGGCCCAACGTCTCCAACCCCAACGACTTCATCCCTCTCTTCACCGACTGCATCTCCACAGCCGCCTCACGGACCCAGGAGTATCTGGCCTTCAAAGACCCCGAAGACAAGTTCCACCCCAGCCCAGAGGTCCTCACCCAGGTTAGAAGCAGATACACTCTCAGAACTGGAAATACTGCTCTTTTTTTTAATGTATAAACGGCAGTTTAGTCATGGAGCACAGTTGGTCATGAGAGCTTGAGATGATTTCAACATGTTTTTTTTTAAATGAACTTAAGTAAGTACAGAATTTACACTAATTATTTAGTGGGAGGTAGGAGTTATGCAGGATACTTGAAGGTAGGCCTGTGTTGGGGATGGAACTCATGACCTTTTGAACAGGAATTTATGTCCTAGACTACCAGGCTATCCAGCACATTACAATAACGCTAAAATATACATTTTGTGCACTAATACACAATACAAATTGTGGTAGTCCCATTGAGTCAGCACAATGCTTTGTGAAATACAGACCTTAGGCCTACTAACATCGTACAAAGATTAGTATGACTGTTATGTCTTGGCCTCATAGCATTTCAGAAATCCTTCAGAAATCCCTTATCCATGCAGGTCTTCCTGATGACTTACATCAATCAGAGCTTGAACCTCAACTTGACAGATAGCATCAACTGCACCGCCATGACGCAAGAGCAACGCATTCTACTGGGGGCATACTGGGTGTGGAACATGCTGGAGAAACCGACCAAGAACCCTCGTATTCAGATCGCGGTGCAGGTGTTGCACCTGGATGACAAAGAGGGCGCCGCAGAGGAGATCTTCCCCACGGAGGTGTGCACCGAGGCCATGCAGATGGCGCAGAAAGTGTCCGGCCACCGCACCACGTGCGAGAGGATGGTGGACTTCTGCGCGTCCATTGGCAAAGACTGCTATGCACTCTTTCTGTTCTTCGGGAAGAAAAGCGACAAACAGAACATCTATGGGGTCCTCAGCAACAACTTCCAGGCTGCCGTCGGAAAGTGCGACAAGATTGACAGGAATTTAATTGAGAACTTCTTTAAAGGAACGAGGTATCTCCACACACCAACTGGGATGCTGCAGGCCATTATCAGCAAGAAGGAAGAAGAACCTCTCACACTCCTCATTAAGTTTAGCTGATCCACATCAGCTGTGCTAATCACAAATAGTGGATATGACACAAAAAAATATAGCCTTATAGTAAACAATTACAAAACTATTTCGGAAAAAAAAACACATTACAATTACAGATAGACCTACTCTCTGTATTCAGTCCAATGTACGGTTCATCATCTGGTTCAGGTTTTTCCTGGTTAAAACAAATCCTCTGGCATACTGTCCAATAAGGGATGCAGAGGAACTCTTCAGAACCTCAAACTTCAACATAATGAAACTAATTTATCACACAGGGGAGGAGCCATATCCATTAAATATCAACACTGCTTTCCAAATTGTAAAGATTGTTACATAGCCTACAATTACTACGGAACCCCTTAAATACAAATGTTTAGCCATCTTATCTAACATTGCTTCATTTGAGGCAAACTGATAAATTGGTAAATAAATGTTATTAAATATAATTTTGTTCAGAACATTCTGATACAGTCTAGCATAAACCAAAGCTTTACTTGTTTTAAACCAACAGTAAAACATTGATCCAATTACATCAGATAATAACATGACAGCAGCAGCCAAGTCAAATGTTTGTTCATCCTAGTAAAGACGATGGAAACGTGTGCTGCCCGAGGATGATTCCCACACGTATTTGAATAACGTCCTCCAATAGATTCTTATTTTCTCATCCCATGTCTATTCTGAAGACAGTGGCTGCATTGAAATGACAAGTGTAACTCAAACCTATTTAATGTCTTCCTATGACAAATGTTTTTGTCCCTTTGTAAATCCATACTGAACTATTGAAAAATCTAGTCCAATGTCCTCATAGGCTCACATAATAATTGAAACATTAATTAATAGATGACATACTTACATCTTGAGTTTATAACCAATTTAATTATAATTAAATATTTCTTGTGATGTCTAAAATGGTTACTAAAACTGCTAATGTTAGGCTAGCCTACTACTTGGAATGGGGAAAACTGCAAAGTACAATACTGTACATTGACACTTCTGTATAGCATGTTTCTTGGTTAAATAAATCTATGGGGGGTTATTTTCTTGCATAGTGGGCTTATTTTCACTTACTGTAATACTGTAAGTTATACTCAATAAAGTCTTTATTTCTTCATGTGTGTCCAATGTAGGCCTATATTGTTTTAGGAGACACTACTGTAGCTTTTACCTTATAAACATGACGTTTAATGAAATGTAAGTGCTTCAGTATGCAAGATATAATAAATGTATTTTGACACTGAATTAAATTTTAAATGTTTTTCTCACTCCATCTAGCTTTTTAAAACTGTGGACAGACGTGTCACAGCCCATTACATGAGCAAAGGTTTAGCTGGGTTAGCTTGGTTATGGATATCTTTGCACTGTCATTCACTGGAACCATATACAATTCATAGCGTACCTGAACATTTTTATTGGTTAAAAAAAACAAAACACATTATCAGCTAGCCAGAACCGTGCACACATTCACATTCATCTGTGTAAGAGCACATGCTAATAGATGTCAATTATAAGGCTGCATTACCAAAAAGTGTTCATAAAACTAGCAAAAAATGTAAAGCCTGAAAAGTGGCATAGCTAAAAAGAATTCTAATACAAAGTGGAATATCTATATCTATATATCTATCCACTTGGTATTAAAAAAATACAATTTTGGTAATGCCGCTATGAACCAGTAAATTCTGGTGGATGCATAACAATACACTCACACATGTTGCCATTTTCATCTCAACTTTACAGAGGCTTTAAAATACAGCATTGCCACAAAAACAAAACACACTCACAATTGCAGTGAGCCACAGCTGTCTTACACTCAAAGTTAACGCAGGCCGAGGTAGAATTGTTGAGTCATCTGATACAATTCAGTTTCGTAGCTCTATCAAAGAGGAAATTCTCTGCGAAAACTGCATGTTACCACACACCCACACATATATCCGCACCGCATATAGTTACAGTTTCTAACTGGTGCACCAGTTAGGTTAGGTTTAGAGAAAATTGTAACAGTCACTTTTGAGCATTGAAAAAGTACAGTACAGTTTCTTCAGCGCTGATTTCACAGGAATCTTACACGCAATGATAAAAGCATTGTCATCTTAAAAAACACGCGTCACAGTTCATCCTTCCCCATCCAGGTTCCACCTGGTTTCCCCTCTCGCCCACATGTGCAAGCAGCGGTGTGGTCAGAAGGCTGAGAGACCAGCTCCATGTCCGGATGCCTGGTGGCTTCACCGGTCTGCCGCGTCGCGTACATCTCAAACACCCGGTAATAGTAGCAGTAGAGCCTGTGGGGCTGCAGGAGCTCTCTGGCCAGCGCCTGGCCCGCTTTAGCTATCTCCCGGGCCTCGGCGTCGTGGCTTTGGGCCCACTTGATCTGCTGGATGAGGTCGGAAAGGCTTCTTTTCACAGGAACGTAATGGACGCCCTCGGTCAGCTGGGAGTAGAAGTGCTCATAGTAGGGAGAGCTCTGCTTCAAAACAAGGCTGTTTCCCAGCATCAGGTAGGGAAACCTATAGGCGGCCACTGTTCCATCCACGTTCACTTGGTACTTGTACTGAAAGGTGTGAGACAAAAGCATTGCTAAAGTTATTTTAGTTTTATTAAATTAATGTTTTGAAACAGCTGAACGCATCTGTAGGGGGAGAGGTAGTGAAGCGTGCAGACTTGGGAGCACTGGACACTAATTGAGCAGTGACCCTTATTTACACCAGTTGAAAGCAATGTCCACCCACACAGCTGTTGCAAGTTAAGCTCTCACACTGACAAGCGGCTGTCAACAAAAATAATAACTATTCATAAAGATGGTGTCAGACAGCCATACTAAGCCCAACCGTCCACCTGCTTACAGGCATGGCAACAAACATTGCAAGGTGTATAGTGGGAACAAAACAACAGAACAGCTTAGCTATTGTGTTGCCATTCAGCAGAAGAATATAATGAATTTGCATTATAACCCCACCATGCAACATCATGCTTTTTGATGATATTCTAATTATATGACCAGCACCTGTATATGATCTTTTAGCATTACGTTAGCGCTGTTATTTCTGCAAACAGCAGTCATTTAAGAATATGTACTACCAGCAGAGAAGGCGATTGACACCAAGACACCGGCCTAGAAGTATGTTTTTGAGAAACAATGGAAGCCAGTAATGGACGAAAATACTGTACTGATCTGGTTCTGGTTCTGAAAAATTATTATTTTTATAACTCCACAAACATACATGTATGCTTTTGGGGTTAATTATGATTAAACAATTGACAATAATCCCAATTTTGTGTCACCTTAAAGAAGTCAAAGAATCCAACAAGTGATGCGCGTCCTATGGCTTTCTCCCTGTCCCTGAAAAAGAACCACCCTGTGATGCCTGCATCCAGAAGATCTGGGTGTTTCTTGGAGAGAGAGACCAGGTGAAGGCGTTCTTCGCGACTGTCACGACCTCGGAAAAAGGCCTGCTCCGTTTTATTCGCCCAGGGAGGCCCTAAAGGACATACATATAAATGCCAGCTAGATAACATAACATATAAATCCAACTTAAATCAACTTGTGTAGAAGTTTGTTTCATGGCCACACGTTAGAACACATCTGTATTCATTACCTGCATTTCCTTGGACGGACAGCAAATCATTGGTCACGCCTCTCATGGCCTCCAAGGTAGAATGAGTGATGTCATACGTCGGGAGGACAATATCTCTGGTGTCTGTGGAGCCACACCAGGACATGATAGGAACTGGTCCAGGGCTGGCATCTGCCCTCTGCGTCTCCACTGGCCAGTCGCCAACATTGATGTAAAACTCCACGTCAGGCAACTTCACCTTGAAAACCGAATAAAATATACTTTTGTAAAACAAGAGTTTTCAAGTTGTTGAACATTAGGACACGGGAAATGTCCCACAAACACAACAGTAAAAACAGAAAAAGGAATAAATGGAAAATTATACTAGGAATGATTGACACTCATGACACCTTCCAACAATAGCAGGGCTGATTGGAGAATTCTTTTCTGACCCCTCCCCCCTCCACTCTATCCAAAACAGATACAATCTAACAGACAGAACGCAACAGAGGTTACAAGAAAGTAAATATGGAGCCATATGGACAGAACTCCACAACCCTATCTTTACACACCTAGAGTCACATATGGGCATTGAGAAGTGTGGTGAGTGAGTGTTAAAAACATATATGGTTGGAAGATTTATATCCATAAAACCAAGAGTATGTGTGCATGTGCGGCTTGGTTTGGGCTTCAACGCCAGACCCGTTTACCTTCCTGGTCAGAGACAGCAGCATCTCATCAGAGAACATCTTGAAGTCCGTGTATTGTCCCAGCGTGCGGCGGTACACCTGGTTAGCGATGACAGCGTAGTGAATGAGACCCCCTCTGTTGGCAAACCTGCGCGGAACCTCCCGACGCAGGCGCTGCAGGTCAACCGTGCTGAACGGCCCGAAGTCCTCCGAGACCTGAGGTTCCTCCGCAGGGCATCGCATGACGCGCTCCCAGGCGGAGGCGTCCGGCTCAGGGCAGTCACAGTACTCGTGGTACACTGGACCTGGGGATTAGAACAAGAGGAGTAAGAAGAAGTGAAAATTTAAGCAAGACGAGACGTCTTACTTATTTACTTCTTCTTTTACAATTACGTAACTTAGCAGACACTTTTACAATTGAGTTTATACAAAGTATGAAGGGTTAGGAAAGTACAGTAGGGATTTCATGTGGGAGTCGACTTCCCTAACAAATCTTTTGCACTATTTGCACAAATCTTTTGCACAATTACATGTATTAAGGAGCAGGTGAGGGTTAGGCCTCAGCCATGTGTGCCCATGCTGGAGATCAAACCCAGGAGCTTTTGTTTGCCGGTAATCGAACCCCCAGACCACTAGACTCTTGTGCTACTGCTACTTCTTTACCAACTAAACACAAAGCCATCTTCAATAATTCATTTACCAGTCTATGGTTGAAGGTTTAGGCCAACAGACGTTTAATCAGTTTGTTAGACAGATGCAGCATACTGTACCTTGGAGGATATACGGTGACTTGGCCACAGCAGTATCTCGGTGGAATACTTCAACCTTCAACCCACTCAATGAAGTGCCGTACAGGCGATACCTGACCAGAAACGATCCATCCCCTCTGTCGAGAGGTGGAGGAGAGTGGATGCGGACATGCTCCTTCGGGGTCAGCAGGGATATCTTCACTTTAAATGTGTCTTTACCTAGAAGGGGGGGTGGAGTTACTTTGTTTTGTAAAGCACTTGATCAGTTAGTCTTGAAGCTTTACAAAAAATGAAGTAACATATTGAGCAACTTAATATTGGTGATGTTGAAAGATCCTTGTTTCGGATGAGCGTCAATATAAACTATAGGCTAAGACTTCCAGAGGTGGCTTAATCTGCAAAGCAATATAATTCAAACAGTTCACAAGCTGAAAGGAAGCCACAGTCTTGATATGAACACTATGAATAAGATTCACGTCTACCACTAATATTGAGCTTTTGGTAATGGAATGTCGATTATAAAAAAATACTACATTATGTCATAACTCCAACCAACTTAATAAACCTTAGTGTACTTTATTGATTATACAGCCAATGTGGGTAACCATAAATTATTTCGGCCTGAGGAAATCTTTTGATGCAAAAAAAAGAAAAGGACATTTTTTAACAACTTTACCTGGTGAAACGGTCAGGTTGTCTCCTATGGAATCTACAGCCTGAATGAAAAAATATCGTACTGGTAATGTTGCATCGGGTTCAAGACCAGCACCCCAGATAAGAGATTTTTCTGAACTGATTTCTGCAGATTCACAAAATAGATTTCTGCAAGAGAATACGATCAAAACCATAAAGCTATAAAATGTTGCGCTACTGATCAATTTGGATACGGCGACGTTACGTTTATTAAACATATTTCTGCTAACGTTGAGTATAAATCTACACTTTTCTTCCCTACAAACTTTGCAAATTGTGAAAATACGCAGACACGCCCATTGCCCGATGACAATACGGAAATGGAGAAACACTCAAGAGTTCCTGATTGGATAGATGAAAAAGACGTATGCAAGTGGGGTTTGCACATTAGTCTCAAGGAGACGGATTGTTTTATAGAATAAATTACCAACTTTATTGTGTTCGAATTTTTTTTATCACGTTACCATGCCTTTGTTTGTATTCATCCATAAATTAATTTTAATAAATTAAACAGTTGGCAGGATGGTCTAGAGATCATGGTGTTGGAATCCCAGCTGGAAGGTTGTGGGTTCATGCCCCGGAGTTGGTTAGTTAGTTGGTTGGTTGGTTGGTTGGCTGGCTGGCTGGTTTCCTTCCTTGAGCAAGATACCAAACCCCTACCTGCTCCTTGATATTGTAATATTACTCATTGTAAGTCGCTTTGGATAAAAATGTTTGCTAAATGAACGTGACTGTAAAAGTACATTATCTATTACAATTCTTTTTTTTAACTTGCCATGACCCTAATGAATGTGATTGGAATTTCCAGCTGTGGGATGATTCTTCTTCATTAAAAACAACAAACACACTTTCGACATTATTTAATGTGTGGTTTGTAGAGACAACAGCTATATTTAATTGTAATTTGTATTAGGTCAAATGGTAAAACCTTAGAAATTACCATCTGGTTCTGTGTTTATTTGGCATTACTAACAAAAACAGAGGGTGCGTCACGAGTCCTTTGAACATATACATTCTATACAAACTACGCGTGTGGAACAGGGAACAGCCCTAGTATGCAAATATGTTGTCTTTTGCGTATCCCAGCTTCTCCAGGTTTGGCAGACAGGCGTACTGGATCATTGGTGGAGGACCACAGAGGACAATGAGGACATCACCGGATGCAGCAGGAAGGTGCTCCTTGATCATGTCACAGTCCACAAACCCTGAACTGTAGCTCCAATCTGGAGTAAAATAGAAAGCAAGAATGGAGACATATGTCCTTAGCACAGCTTCAATTACATTTCATCAAAGTAGCTCTTCACTGAAACAAATTAGATTTGTGTTGATTGATGTGTCTTTTTTGCCATTCAAACATTGAATACATTCAAAAAACATTTTTAGCATTGGGCAGTTGCTCATTTCGTGTCAGGTCTTCTAGAAGTGTAAGTGATATCAATAAGAGCCAACAGAGAAGTCTTCCCCATGTTTTAATCTAATGATAGGCATCTTGTCCTCCAGGCCAAAGAAATTATTACTGTCCAGGAAGATTAGCATTTTCAATTTATCTGATGAGTAACGATTAAACAGGGATGCGTTTCTATTCTGTGTGGAACTAATGGCTGTTCAACAAGGTGTTGGTCTGTGTTAGCGCTATGTTCAAGGCTTTCATAAAAGGGGCTTATGTAACAATATTGTGCTCATCAAAGTCCTTTTACTTTAAGGATTATGCACAAAAAGACATGCAGGTTTTACTAAGCTACTGTAGCAGCCTGTTAGAAGTGTGGTAAGGCTAACTGACACGCTCGCCTGGAGGGATTTTCCCTCAGCTGACTTGGTTGTGTTTAATATTCCATTCAGGAGACTCAGGAATAATTACAGAGGGGTTCTGAAAAAAATTGTAACCAGGCAGCGAACCACTTCACATCTGGCTTATGACATTATATTGTCATATAACAGTTCTGAATCCAAAATGAGTCTAATGTTTTAAAAATGGTATACAATTATATAAACTAACATGATGCCATTGAAAAATGTATGCACATTTTATTTAAGACAAAAAAACTGATTAATAATAATGATAATTACAATTAAAAACATGACAATCTTTTATCATCTCACAAGCCCCCAAGAGCCACTGGTCTAGCAAACCTTCAACTTACCCTGCGGAGGTTTGTCCAGGGTGAACCAGAGCTTCAGTTGATCAGGATGATTTCTCTTGACCTCCTCCAGCTCCTCTCTTAGGAGGATGTCCTTCTCAGTCTGAGACAGAGGCAGAAATGATCATTCTACCGTTGTTATATTACACTTTTACGTAAACCTGAGATCCATTGTAAGACACTGAACATACAATCTTGTGTTTGTACTGTAAACCCCAAGAGAAGGCTGTCTTAGCCTAACTGCAGTCAGCAGGAGAAGGGGGCACAGTTTAAACTTGGTGTTGCATCTACTGTATCCTTGGGTATGTATTGTTTAATAATACGTAGGCCACCTGCTGGGTTCAAAATGAAGGATTGTTCATCAGCACTGACCTGGTTGGCAAATATGAGGGAGCACCTGGTGTTGTCATTAGGGTCTGCTGTAATGCTACAAATCAGCTGCAGCATGGGAGTGATGCCTGTAACACAGACATTTACTGTCAGAAGGTGACTTATATTCATCTAACCAATGCAATGGATGGATAGATAGGTACTTTATCCATCCCCAGAGGGAAGGTGTCACAGCAGCAGCAAAAACAACACTGAACATTTAGAACAATAAATATAACAGTAGTGCAAATAATAATAAAATCTAGCAGTAGTAGGAATTGTGTATACATACAGGTGCTATAATTGTTATATGCATTAGCACATTGGATGAACACTGTACTAAATTTCATTCCATTCCGCAGAATAATGTGGGTAGGTGAGTGAGTTAGTTATTTTAAATATGAAAAATAGAGTAGAAAGAAACTAAATTAATCTACACAGACCTGTTCCACCAGCAATCATGCCAATGTGTTTGAACTTTTTAAGCTTTGGCTCCGACTTCTTGTCGGGGCGAATGGAAAACATACCTGAAAGGAAAGAACACAGGTGTCTTGGGTAACACAAGTACGGTACACTGTGACACCAGCTTAGCTTACAGTGCCATCTGCTGGTCTTATGATACTGTCATCTACAGCACAGCTTGGTTCAAGTCAAGTGCATGCTAGCATATCTATGGCCTATCTCTCTATTAGGCAGTCACATACCATTCCCATTGTACACCAGCAAACCATTGGGCCCCCTGAAGTCAATGCAGTCTCCTATAGTCATGTTATCCAGGTGCTGAGACATCTTCCCTCCCTCAGGAAAGGCAGGGTGGCTGTTCTTATAGTACACCTACATAACAGGTTTAAACATAACCTCAACACTTATACACATAACTGTATCAGGTAGACTATGATATATGCATTGATACCTTGACAACAAGATCCACAAATCCTTGGTCATTATCGCTTGAGACAGGAGTGTAGGCTCTCACCACCAGACTGCCGTTCACCTTGGCTGTCAGGTAGACATGTTGACCTGGACAAGTAACAGAGGGGATGTGAGGGTGTGTTGTTTGGGAACAGGACATATTTGGGGGTGGTTGGTTTTTGTGGAGTATACTGTAAGCGTAGCAATATCTCTCTTAGGTAACCGAGGCTGCTTCCGCTAGGCTAATAAAGCAAGTAAACATTACATTTAGTTCAGAGTTTATTGGTATGAAGTGGAAAGGCTAGGAAAAAACAGGTTAACCAAAAGGTTGCACAGGTATTTAATACCCCAATAACAATAAAATAGAAACACCAATGAAAGCCCAAATAAAGCATACAGATAACATACACATACACATGCACAACACACACCACAAACTACTGTATATGTATTCACAGTGGGGGTGGGCAAAGGGGAAAATACAGAAATAGTTAAGAAGCCGGAGGGCAGAAAGGAAAGAAAAATGCAGGATAGAAGAGCATGGAGCCAGTACCTATGGGAAGCCCAAGGATATGTACAGAAGAAGGAAGGGAAAACCGGAACTTCTTGGTATCATGACTGATTTCCTGACAACACAAAAAGCATACAGTGACACTCCTATATTACTGTAGGACTGGGATTACTATCATTCTAGAAATGCAAGGATAATGCTTGAATCGCTTAGGTTTGGGTCGTGATAGAAGCGCTTGGTTGTGTGTGTGTTTGCATAGGCCACCTCTTTGTGTACGAGACGAAGTGGATATTTGAGTGTAGGGTTCTGCAGAGTGACGGGCAATGTGTTCTTCTTCTCTCCTCGCAGGAAGAAGTAGAACAGCGAGCCCACCACCACAGCAGCCGCAAGCAGCACAGGGATTGTCTGAAAGACAAATCATTAGCATCATTATTCAAATCTAAAGAAGGCAATTTATCTGGTACTGTATCTAGGATAGTGAACCTTTTAAGACCCCTGCTCACCCTGTTAGCTCTCTGCTTGTTGGAAACCTTTACAGTTACCAAGACAATTTGAATTTAGCTTTGTGAAAAGCCTAAAAAAATAGACAAATTGTCTCTAACTGACCAGTAGGTGACATACACATAACTACAGTATACACTGTGTGAAAACAACAACATTGGTCTAAAGATTACAGTGTTTTATTACAGTATTTTAGTTACTTGGAAGCAAAAGTGTAGATTTTCTGCACAAGAATTGATCATGATACATTGCCTAAGTGGCCTTGCAGGACAACACTAAAATTAAATTAAGATCAAATAAGAAAAGTATATATAACAGAATGTTAATGAATTGTTACCAAAATCTGGTCCATGCTTATAGGTTCGGTAGGAATGTGTGCCTGTCGCTCTCCCTGCCGAGATCAGAGTTCATAAAGTGTCATAGAATGACAGGCGCTGTGGCACTTTGCTCCTTTTCCTCTATCTCGCACACACACACACACACACACACACACACTCTCTACTGGGCCTCAGGAGGAGGGGCTTCACGCTGAGGGTGGTAACAGAAGGTTCAGACCACCAATTAGAAGAGACTATTCCATGACCCATATAGTACAGCCCTGTGTAGGCAGTTAAAGGAGAACCACTCCATCACACCACTATGAAAGAGGAGGGGAAACAAAGAGAATTGGAAAGAGGGAGGAGAGCAAAAAGAGAAACAATTCAATTAAAAGTAACTAGCACCCTTTTTAAAAAGGTAATTACATTACCCAGTTTGTTCCTAAAACCAAAACACAAGCTCTAGAATAGTGGTTCTAAATTAAGGAGATGAGACAATCTTGAATAAAATGTTATGTACACAGACAAAGTCCATTTCAAGATTTTGTAATCCAAATGAAATTTAATATTTTACATTCAAGATTTTCATAGAAATACGTATTGCTTCTCTATAAGTCGCTTTGGATAAAAGCGTCTGCCAAGTGCTGTAAATGTAAGTTGTTAAGTACAGTTGACAGACTGCATAACAATGACTGTTGTGTATTGTTTAGGAATGCCATTACAATGTTCCTCCAGCAATGTCTCTACAGTAACTAGTGTCCACCACAACTTATCAATATGTATTCTCTCACTAGTCAATAACAATACAAACACTACATGTGACTACATGAAGTAAATATTGAGTCTTCTTCCAGTGGATTAGTTGTCCCAACCAGAGGATTCTCTGCCATAATAGTCTTCGTCATCTGAGCTAGGATCCATATTGGGCTCCATCCACTCCTGGTAGTCCGTAAAAACTCCGTGAGAACTGGTTCTGCTACTTAACCTGTCCGATGGTTCCAGGGCAACTGGAAAACAGCAAACAGCAAAACACAGTCAAACTACACCCAGTACACAAGGCAGTTTATTAAGGGTATATAAGGGTTGTATTTTTTGAACGGAGGGGGCAGAGTGGAGAACATATGGGTCTCTAACACACAACCACTGCAAATGACACTGTAACAATTGATATCATTACATCACAGAAATCTTAGCACTTTAAAAACCACCCTATTTTGGAGGAGTATTTCCATATGTAGCGTAAGCATTTATAATACCTGAGCAGAATTGTTTAGCTACCAAACTCAGGCTAGTGTGTGAATCCAAAGTGAATTAGACGTAGCACTCACACCCATGAGTAATACATTGTGTGCCCCCTCTTGCTAATAAACACAAACTACTGGTATAATCCATTTCAATTCCACCTCCTGTACCACCCATCTGCTCCTGTATCCAGTCATAGAGAGCTGCTACTGGGGTAAACGCAGCTGGGTGCTGGAACCTCCCGCAGCCCGTCTGCTCTGTACCGCTACTCATGCTGGTCTCCAGGTGACTCTCTCCACCTCTCACCCCCACTAGAATGTAGGTGGCGTCAGCTCTCTGGCACACCAGCGCTGCGCCCACACTCACCTGCAGGAACAACATGCGAGTGAAGGGACCATCTTTTAGGTCGGTGCTTCTCAACCTTGTGAATACCACTGTCTCACATGCAGAAGCAATGAACCACTTATTTTCACACAAAATCATAGCCAAAATATTAACATAAGACAAAAAAAATGTAAACTGTACGACTATAAAAGATTTACTATATACAATTATATATAAAAAAAGTTATTTCAAAATCGTGACATGCTGTGCCTCCTAAAAAGACTTTTGCAACCCCAATGTGTCCAATGAGTAACTGGCCTGATGTTGAAGGTGTGAGGAAAGCCGATGCCCTGGACTAGACTGATGATGTAACATCATGCAGACAAGGAAGACACGGTGAGTTCCCCATGCGTCATTAGCATGTTATTATGATTTTTTGTTTAAGAAACTGTGTGCTTTTTAAACGGCCTAATGTACAATTGAAATGACGTTAAAGAGACATGGGACCACTATGTTAATACAGTATGTGGTTTAATTGCAACCACATACTGTATTAACATACTATGAGGGACATCATGGTGGAGGGAAAGAGATATTCATCAGAAGCAAAATGATTCTTTGTAAATAAACAGCTTTTACACTGACATTTTGTCATCAAAATGTGGCATTATTTTAGTTCCATAAAAACGCCACTAGGTGGTGATGATGTTCATACAAACGGGTGCACTTATTTATCACTTGAAATATGTGTTTACTTTTCTCTGTTTAACACTACATTTTCTGAAGGTAGTTAAATCATATCATAAAAGCCTCTCACAGAGCTAAGTTATGATGAGAAATTATTACTAGAATGGCTAGCACATTCTATATCTGCCTGTATCACCCTCTTTATAGCAAGTTGATTCCTCACCATACAGGGGTTTTGTGGGTTTTGCTGGCTCTGCGGTGTGGGTGAGACACATAGTATAACTGAAGTCAGCTGGCCATTGTGCAGCGGCTGCAGCCTTTCACATTCTACTGGATTCCTCAGCAACACCTGGTAATTATACACCGTCATGTTCCGAGGGTCGTCTATAGAAAATGATAAATGTGAAGTGATGAGTTAATGTGCATGGAGGTAAAAAAAATAAAATAACTACACAAAGACTTTGCCCTGAGAAAAAATAAATACATGCATAAAACTGTCAAATGTAGCATAACAACATTTCATTTTATTACATCCTGTACCCTCATGAAACATTCAGTTGTCTTCAGATTTTAGACGTTAAGCAGACTCACAGAACAGAAACAGAAGGAGCTAAATGAGCTACTTTAATTGTATGGTTTTCATTACCCTAAGTGTCCATTTTATCCATCCAATGTGTATTTCTTTGATCAGTGAAGATTTTCTATGATAAATCTTAAATATATTAAACATGGGCCTTGTAACTCCTATATTAGATCAGATGAATATGCATACAAACTATAAGGCTCACCTGTTGGCTCCGCCCATTCTGAGGCACTGCACACCTGGATGGGCGGGGCCCCCTCCTCCACATTGTTGTGGTGCAGGTAGACTGTTGGAGCATGCTCAGTGAGGACCAGCGAAGACGAAAGCCGCAGCAAAGCGGCGCCATAGTCCCAGGAGGGGGGGCTGTAGCCCGGGTGAGGCACAACTCTGGAGACGCAACGCCTCTGTTGACACACCAGAGGTGATAAGTGCGCAACATAAACTACAATATATGCAGTGTTCACATTAAATAAATAGTGTTTATTCACACATACAAGGGCCAAGTAAGAAGTTGCGTTATTCACTCATCAGAATACATTCTACAGATACCTGTTCTTCAGGTCCGGTCATCACCACTGACAGACTGCTAAGTGATCGGGGACCCCTAGAGGGGAAAAGAACACATGCAGACACGCCCTAAACAGCCACAAGCTCAACAGGCTCAATGTTGTTTCAATGGAATGTTCCCTAAAGCAATGGGTGGGTGTGTGTATGTGTGCACTGGCACTCACAGGCTGGTTGTGCAGTGTGCAGAGGCGAGGACCCAGAGCTTGTGGATAACCAGGCCAGAGCAGAGATAGTCTGTGCCCAGGTAAAGGTGAACCAACCTGGGCAGAGCTACTCCTGAGACGTTGCCTCCCCCTGGAGGGTGGCTTACATCTTGACCTGGCGTTGTGTTTATACACACACACACACAGGTTCACGTGAACACAAGCATTTGTTTATACATAAATATGACCATACACACCCAGATATATCACAGTTTTTGTGAGGGAGGAAGGAAGTGATGCAGAAAAACAACCATTAAACCACATGGTGGTGCATGTTGACAGTTAATCGCAGGGTCACCTTGGTGACCAGTCTGCCTGCCTGTCTGTCTGTCAGAGGGAGGGGGTTCCACAGCTGTCCTGGCCTGCCCTCGGAGATCTACAGACAAAAGGCAAACAGGCGGCTTGCTGACAAATAAATTACAGTGTATACAGCCATGGAAAAAATGAAGAGACCACTGCCTATTCTTGTAAATATAATATAAATATCAAAAATGTAAAAGGTATATATTAAATCATTCAAAAAAATATAAATGTAATTAAATATAAATGTAATTTTTTCTAGAGCTGTATATGGAAACGCTGCCATGAATATGCCATGTGTCATTAAAGTACGCATTCCTGTTTGCTGATGTGTGAACACACAGACATGTCTCAACAACTGTGATAACACATTTAATCATGCTTAGACATTACATTGCTATGGAAATGAAAATAATTCTAAGTCAGATTCTTGTCAATAAACTAAACCAAACTGTGAAACAAACTGAGAATATAACAGTATATGATATAATCAACGCGTACCCGAGTGTGTGACGAAGGCCAGCGTGGCGCTGAAGCCTCGGTGTGTCAGTGTACTGTCTGAGGTGAGTTGAAGCACCATAACGTCATCGTAGGACAGGACAGGGGGTGGCAGGCTGCCTCCACACAGCACCGCTACAGCAAAAACACCCCTCTTTAACAAATTATTAAGATTATCTAGTAATGAACAATTAACGTGTAAGAATATATCTGAATCCAGATATATATATATATATATATAAAATGGATACTGATATATTCATACAATTTAAAGTGCAGCATTTGCTTTTAGTGTACAGTAGTATCATTCTTTTTGTTTTACTGTGAAATCCTACAAATCCTATGTAATATATGGCATCTACTGAATAACTACGCACTATTTTAAAAGTTGATCTAGGTACAGGGTATGTCACCCCTCAGTTCTCCTACCTAACACCTCTGTTCCTTCCAGATCTCCCAGGACAGATAGGGAGTCATAGCGACATCCATCTGACTCCTCCAGTTTAAAATCCACAAAGTCTAGCTGCAGAAGAAAAACAACCACAGGAGCTAGCAGGCCGGCCGTTAAGCATTCAGAATAACTTTTTTTTTTACGGTACCCTAAAACCCCTGTCCACCCGCACAGCTGTTATTGATTAGACCTCTTGTCAGGTTAAAGTTAGGGCAGAGCTATGCTATGTGTGTGTGTGTGTGTGTGTGTGCGTGTGTGACCTTAACAACATGACCCTGTGGAGCGTAGATGACCCAGCGGTAGATACAGCTGATGTTGTAGGATTCTGGGTAATTTGGGCTATGGACAACATTTTGATCCCCAACCACAGCTACTGTTCCTCCGCACTCTGAAAGCATTCATAGATGCACACATACAGTGGGAAACACAGACATCGCCACATTGACAAACGCTGTATTATCAGCAAGAGGCTTCACCCTATCAGCTTCGTGTTCGGTCTGTGTGTGTGTAGCTTATCAGCGTCATGAGACCTGCTATTTTCTAACTGAGGCCACAATAGCAAAGTAAACGGGGAGTGAATTGGATAAAAGTTAGCACCACAAACATTTACACTAGGCGAAATTGATGTAAAAAAAAAAAAGTATATTGTTTATATGCACCATACAGTGTGTGTGTGTGTGTCCTTCCCACCAGGATCAAGATGCCCCCGGATGGCTTGATGCCTGATGACGAACCCACTTCCTGTTCCACTGACGTCCGAGGAGAAGTGCAGCGTTGCACTCTGGGAGTTATTCAACAGTATCGGGCCAGGACGTGCACTTCCACAGAACATTCCTACAGAGTGAGAGGAAGCACAGTAACAATACGTGTCTTCCCGATGCGTGCGTGTGGCCCTCTCTCTCTGTGGGCGTGTGTGTCGTGCGTATGCGGCAGGACTCACCCACAGGCCTGTGGGCACCCAGTGAGACAGTCAGACGATCGTAGCGACAGAACGAGTCATTCTCCACATCGAAATGGTCGAACTCCAACAGAATATTGTACCCTGGTGGAGCAACAATGACCCACTGGCACAACCTGGGGGGAGATTATAGTAAGGGCAGTACATTCATTTAAAGCCATGCTCTATGCTACCAGCATTTCTCAATCTTTTTGACCCCAGAAAATAGGTGGTTCGTACATTTCATTAACTATATACACACTAGCCTTGTGATACCCTCCTGATCTTGCGAGCTCCAATTTGATTCCACCACGATTATCACGATACAAATTGAATCAAATTGGAGCTCTGAGATCAGGAGGGTATCACAAGGCTATACACACACCCACACCTTTGGCCCTCTATCAGACTGGGGAAAATAATGCCTTGACTGATAAAGAAGCACCGTTTCATTTACAATACTATACATTATTATATTTTATTATTTTCTGTGGTTTGGGGAACCACCTAGATTTTAATGTCAATAAAACACAGTGACTGATGAATTTTCTACAACGTCTTGAATGCTGTGTAGCCCGTTGGAGCCTGGCTCAAGGGCATATACAGATTTCTAAGGGAGAAGGCAGTGAGGTTTGTAATGTGTAATTTAGTTTTGTTTTATTTTAATGGGATTTGATTCTTGGACAGCTAGGACAGGGTGTGTATCTCCCTAAATGTTTCGAGATGTTTCTGTGCCTCTAGACACAAGCCGTCTAGATGGTCCCGTCTCCCGTCCAATGTCACTTACTCGTTGTTGTCATAGTGGTGACCTGCAAGGGCGGGGTTTTGGATCACTCCCTCAGTGACACTCACAGGGCCATCGCTGACACTGCAGAGTTCTAGCACATGCACACACAGGATACTTTGCAAATAAAAGAGGTATTTACATTTTTAACTAACATGAATAACACTGACATGAGTAGCCAACTCACTTGACACAATCCTTCCCTTGTACAGTCCATCTGCTATTGTTTACATAAAAAGAACAGTAGTAGAAATACATTTTATTACATTTTATACCAACACCACAAAACTCCTAGCTAAGACTATACTGTACACATTTCCCAATGTAATTATTAGAATTATAATTAACCCCCAATTGTCGCCTTCTTGACAGTCTACTATATAATTACCATTGTTGACGTCTAATGTTTGTTGATTGTAACAAAAGCTTGAAGTCCAAGTATTGATAAGATTAAATTTGATAATATGATGATGCACATATAAACTGCATATTAAAAAAGGTATACTAAGTAAGACTGACACTCATGAGATTAAAATAAAATGTGCAGTATTACGGTGCGTTTCATTTGAACTGGTAAATTGGAATTTCCGAGTTGCCAGTCAGAAATATCAAGTGGAATGCCCCCTGAAGTCGGATTTCCAACTTGGAAAGTCGGAGGTTAACTGGAACGCGGTCAACTCGGGTGCAACATCCTTCCCAGAGTGCAACAGGGGCCAAACATTACACGTGGAGTGAACTGGATATAACAGAGGTCTAATATTACACGTGGAGTGAACTGTATACTGTTAAACCTTACTTAGTATACCTTGGGTAAATCACTGCCTCATCCTACAATGACAGAGTTGCTAAATCCAGGGATTTCACCGACCGGTGCGCAGCATGGTCTTGATCCATGGCAGCAGCAGGCTGACATCAGTGAAGACCCCCGGGGAGCCTCGCCGGGCAGGGGGACGACCCCTGTTGTTACTCCAGCTACGGCCACAACCCTTCCCCCAGGAGGTCACCCCCACAGCCACCCAACCGCCCCCTGGCATTGGACACACCAGGGGACCACCGGAGTCCCCCTATTGACAGACAGGTGAAAATCATTAGCGTTATGAAATATGCAACATTGATTCAGAGGGGACAATATGCTATAGTTCAAAACAAGAGATCAACAAAAACATTGACTTTAATCTGATTTATACAAGGATACTTTGAGGGAGATTGGAAGGGATTGAGAGAAAGTGCTGGAGAGCGAGAAAAGTGAAAAAGATAGAAAAGTAGATGAACAAAGGAAAAGTAGAAGAAAAAGAGGCAGAGAATACAACTTAAAGAACAAGAATTAACTGGATATTACAGTATAATAACCTTAAAAGGTGCAGTAGGCATCTTTCTTTGGACTTAAAATCATCCTATCAGTAAACTGTGTCCTTCGAGCCTGACATGTTATCTTTTTTTTTAATTAAAATGTAGTTATATTTAGGCATTGGAAGCATTAAACTACTTACCAGGTTAGGTATGAAATTATTACTTAAGTTGAAGGTTCAATTAGGAAAAGATATTGTTTAAGCCTTATAGAGAGCAGAGAGTTGTTTTTTTTAATCCAAGGTTGCCTAATGAAGCTTTAAGAGACGTATAACAGAACCAGAAAAGAGAACTTTGATATACCCGACAGGCGTCCCTCCCTCCAGTCTCAGGCCCGGCACACACAACCGTCAGGGCCCAATGATCCTGCTCTGTGTGGTGGTTCTGATGGGAAAGTCTGACGGTCTGGAGGACATGTTTACACCGGGCTGGCTTCACCAGGTCCAACTGAACCTCTCTCAGTACCGCAGGAAGACGTCCCCCAGCTAACACACAGAATAGAACAGCATACTTGGAAAAATACTATAAGATTAGTTTTAAATCACAGACCGAGACAAAACATGAAAAGACAAGAAACTGTACAATGTCACTAAAATAGAAAACACATTGACATGATGGGGACACTGAATCATGGAGTTTATTTTGTCCACTGATAAACGGCTTACTTTCCGCAATTCTCCCCCATCCTCCCACAATGCAACTGGTTTCAGGTGGCATGTTTTCATTGGGATGAGGCAGGCATATGGGCTGAACACGGGCACCTGAAGACAAGCCATGTTTCCACACCCAACACTTTTAACAAAGTATAAATGAAACGAATATCAAATTTGGATTCAGTTCAAAGGTGCTTGAGGTAATCTGGCTGATTAGACCTCTTGAAACCTCTGGCTAAGCATGTACACACCCTGTTGGGAACCTCCCTGACATTCTATTTTCAGTTGTGTTCAACCTGTTGGGTGTTACGACATTTTGTAGAATAGGATTGCCTGCCCTTAAGCAGAGAAGAGGTCTAATCAGTCTAACTGAACTGAAACTACAAAAAAGAACACTAATGAAGCCGACTGACTTCGTTAGTATTATTATTAGTAAATTAAACAAAATACAACTCCCATCTGAACAAATCTAAAATAAAGAAAACCTGCCCAGATGGATGCAGTTATCCAGCTCCAACAGGGCGATGTCATAGGTCATTGGCAAAGTGTGCCGATACTTCTCGTGGATAGAGACGTTCTTGATGACAAATATCTGCTCTTCATCATCGCGCCTTCGCAGGTCAAACTCGCCCACGACCACTCTCACGCCCCTGAGGAATTCTCTGGGTAGAGAGGAAACCAAAACGGGAGAAAATGTGAACAGGTCCTTCCTCTAAGAAATCCATTTTAACCTTTGGACCCTACATGCGTAAAGAAGTTACAGCAGATCAAAGATGACAGTAAGAAAGCCCACCGTGAGCGCGACCCAAAGCAGTGGGCAGCAGTCATTACCCAGCACTCTGTCATGATCGCCCCTCCGCAGAAATGAGAGCCGTTGTTCTGCAGGGAGACCTGAACACAGCCAACAGAGCACCATGCGTTCATGTGAGTGACAGCCACACACACACACAAACCTTTCCACATTACAATAACTAGTTCACTGACCAGCCAGGGATGGGATCCATATCTTGCCTCAGCACCACCTACAATCCGTAGATGGTGGTCCATGCGGCTCCACGGATAAGGGGTCCCACATTTAAAAGCTAAATTAAAGGTGAAAAACTTTCAATCACATTCTGATTAGCTACTTACTGTAGCATCCAGATTTGTAAGAGTCTTTATCATAACATTGTTCAATTAAGCACAATACGTATACAGACAAATATTGATTTATCCTATATTAACAAGAGTGAAAAAAGTTTCACAAACACATTAGTCCTACCAATGTATTCCAACATAAACAAGCCAACACTTTTAACCACGTAGTAATACTTACATGGGGTTTTAGACTTCTTGATGTTGTTATCAATATATTCTGAGTCAAGTATTTCTACTTGAGTCATCCTATCACCCACCTGAGTGTTCTGCATGGAGTCCAGTACTGAGCCAGAGACAGACAGAGAACAGAGCTGTACACTTCCTCAACGACACACACATAGTGACTGGCTTCCCCCCCGGACACTAAACTGTTTATAGATCTGTGTCTCTGTGTGTGTGTGGACACTAGCTAAAATGCCATCATTGTAATACTGTTGCCTCGTGTAAAAAAAAAAAAAAAAAAAGTTCTTTTTCAAGGTCAAGTGTAGAACATTTTATTCTTCGGCCAAAACCAAAATGCAGACAGAAATAGCTCTGCTGTTGTTAACACAGACTGTAAAACCGACAGCAATGAAACAAAGGCCGCAAACTGGCTCACAGACAAGCACGCACAAACATGCACACAATAATCAAAAAAAAAAAAAAAAAGTCTTTACGGTTGGATTTGGACTTTTGAATTTTCCGGAGTTAGTTGTAAAACGGGCAATGCTATATACAGTATACATACACAGAATCTTGTTTAGGTAAGGCAAAAAACGCAGTTTTCCTTGGCTCTAGGGCACTCCTGGAATAATGCTGGCTGAACCAGACACGTTTAAAGAGCCCTCCCATTTCAAGATTCAAGGGTTTTCAAAGTATTGTTTTTCTTTCAGGACAATTCAATTGCGTGATGCAGTGTACTCATGCTGCTGAATAATGCGAGTACAAGTCTAGCTCTGCTTTGGTGACACAGCACAGCAGAAGTTGGGACTTGTTGCATTCGAGTTCTGCGGAGCGATGTGCTTCTCAGGGTGTAACAGAGCTGTTCTGCACTCAAACAGATAAGCTCTTGCAGTTATGTATTTGTTCCTCCCCAATTACTTTAGAATGCACTAGACGATTTGGCATGGGAGCAGGTGTGTGTATGGGGGCATCGCTACTGCCACCACTCCATGGCATAAAATCGACTAATCAATGATGAAGGTCAGGCCACCCCCGTGAACTGTTCAAGGCCATTACCGCTCACTGCTTTGCAGTAAGCTTGACACCACCTCGGCAGATGTTGAGTCAATGTGATCACTAGGGAGGAGAAAAAATAAAATAAAAATTAGAATATAGATTAAATAGAATAGAGGTATGCATACATGTGGACTAGACACCGATGAGCCAAAACGTTATGACCACCTGGGTGGTCATGATGCCACACTCAGCGGTCTGCGGCCACGCAGCAGGGTGCGATGCACTGTGTTGTGAAACATTCCTCTTGTAAAAAACATTCTGCGACTTGATGCCGCAGTAGCTCTTCTGTTGATTCGTTGCCCCCTCAAAATGGTTCAAGCCTTTACGCCTGTCCATTTCTCCTGCAACACGTTCACAACAGCCCCCGACAAGCACTGTTATGAGATAAATGTTTTCTCTTCATCTGTGAGGGTTCATAATGTTTTGGCTCATCCGTATATACAGTACTGTAGATGATGAGCCCCAGCATGCTCATGTTTAAGAGTTTTCTCCCCTCCCCCCCCCCACACGGGGCAGGCACACTTGTGATTCACTGCTTGGCATAGTTGCTGGGCTGCAGTTGCCAGGAGTTGCAGACAGTAGCAACATGACCGCAGCCCTACTCGCAGGCATAAAATGTCTGTAACACAAGGTAGACTATCACGGGACTGTGCAATCATTACCTACAACAACCTCAGCTTGGTTTGTTAGCAGGACCAGAAAAAGTGGCCAGATTTAAAAGAAAGAAAAAAAAAAAAGGCCAAGACTCAATCCACAACTTCATAACTGGATAATGTAAAAATGTACCCCTTGTGATGTACAGGCCCACCCTTTATATCTAGACTAGGGGCGTTCAGTGGATATTTTACGTTAAAACAAAATTAAAACAAAAAAAATGCAGTCGAGTGAAAGTTCAGCCGTCTTGCCTGCTGAATGACTGTTCGTCCTACAAAGTGACTGTACAAAAATAAACCCATCTACATGAAGCCAAGTTATTACTGTAAGCCATTATGATGTATAATTATTCCATTCATGATGAGCAGGGTCTGGCATCAGACGGGAGCTCCACTCTAGATGGGAAACAAGAGACCTCCACGTTCGGACGTATAAAGGAACATGCTAGAGTGCAGACAAATTGAGTTGCTTGGCAACAGTCATGTTCCAAGCCAGTTGCGGAACTGTGTTGGCGGAGCCAAATAAGTAAACAAAAAAAAACATCACTTACTACTGTTAAATAAATTACCCATGTACAAAATGTTGCATTAAAGCAATTATCACACAAACTTGAAAATCCACCGCCTCCGGAGCCGGTTGGTCTCTACATTGACAAACCTGTTGTAGCTGTGGGCCTTCAGGAGGCCAACAACCAGAGCAGATATTCTCAGAGCATTTCACTCATTGATAGATGACAGATGTCTATGGCATTTAAGAAATTACAATAAATTTATAGCTTAGTCCTACCTACAACACCTTTAATGCATAGGCAAAAATACATTAAAACACTTTTCTATGGTTTTTGTCCTCAAAGTAAACATCATTCAAATGGGGTTAAAAGAAGTCTGATCCATTACATCGAGTGGACACATGCACAAGACAACCCTCTGCTGAGACAATAGAAGATTCCAAAACCAGGCTCAGATGAGTCTATAGTTTATTTATTCCATATTTTTGGTTTACAAACATAAAGGCACCCACAGTTATATTGACAACGTAAGAAATGTCACCCCATTTGCCAGTACAGACAGTAACTTGGACACCTAGAGCGCAATCAGTAGGCACTAGGCAGTCTAGTGTCCAAGCCAGGATCACAGGAACAAACAAATACACATGTAGGACAACTAATGTTATTACATGGAACACATTACAAGGAAATAAACCTCAAATTATAGATTTAGCAGGTGTGGCCAGGTTGCCTTGGTTATTGATTACATTGTGTCAAGCTTTCCCACATCATTTGGACATAACATTGTGTTGCATGCCAATAGATTTAGTCACAGGCCATCACATTAGGAGTGCCAAGGTTGCAGTCGCACACAGCAGATCTGGAGTAAGCAACTAGAGCAGGAAAAAAAACAAAGACCAAACCAGACAAAATGAGAACTTGTGAAAACAAAAGTTAAAGTGCTTTCAGATCTAAAGTTCCATGGAGGATTGAATTCATTAAGCTACGGCTGCTCAAATTAGGACAGTGTGCAATTCCCCGTTCATGCAAGAACACACGATTCAATAGTAACCCCAGGCCGGCACTGCTGAATCACTAGTAGGTTGGAGAAAGAACTCCAATTTACTGCTAAGCAATTATGAATACACAGGTAAAGATGGTGCAGATAGGGAGAAGCCTTTAACATTGCTTTTAGTCAGCTTTTGCAAAAGCTAAATAAAAATGTAGTGTGTTCTGTACTCTCAGGAAGCCTTCACTGCAGAGAGAACTCTGGCTGCTTTCCATTCTGAATTTAAAAGCTACATGAAGGCATATTCAACTGACAAGTTACAACTTTTAACGTTATGTTTACATCCTATGTAAACCAAAATTTGTACAAGTACAAATATATGGCAGCTAGTTACCATCTGTCCTCAAGCTTTCCTGTGGTAAATTGCCATACATCATCATAAAAATACATTTTGTCATGTAGGCCATCTAAACAGAATGTACACAAAGTTAGAAAATATCCAATTGCCGTTTTCACATCATTATAATACACATCTGTTGAGCGTTTTCTATTCATAATGGCTCAATCTGCAAGTGTCAACAACAATTCCATAAAACCATTGATAAACATCCAAGACTTTATAGCGGTGTTGTAATCCTGCGGATGCACAGCAAGTTACAAGACAGAAAGTTAACGTTCACATTACCAACCATTTCCTTTTTGCCCAATTTGGTGTACATTTACTTACAAGGGTTCTGTAGTCCAACGCGGGCACAACCAAAAAGAAATCTAATAGTACGTCCATTCTACACAGCCATGTCAAACACTAAGATGACATGGAAACGGCATACACACAACCAAAGTATCATCTTGACCATGGGAATGTAAGGAAGGACCGATCTCCAATATGGCCAGTGTCAGCTTCTTTGCAACCCCCACCAAACCTCACATTTATCCTTCACAAAATCCATGAACTAGATTAGTTCCTTAGTCTGAAGTCGTAAGCCATAGTGCAGATTCTAGCCCATATATGGCAAACCGGATGAAGGCCTCAGAATTACACAAGTGAAGGGGGAGGGACCCACACACTGCAGACTTACTGCAGCCATAAATCACAATACTAGCTAAAGATAAAAGTAAAGACGAGTCATTGGCAGCTTGCTAGCAAACCATACTGTATGTATCCCAGCAGCCAACTTGTATCCTAAATAGCAAAACCACCTATTCTAGTAGGTTAGCAGGTATCATACTACAGTAAGGTAAACATCAGGGCCACAGTGCATCTGTGGGTAAAACATTTTAGCGTGTTAAGCACGTTAGCGGAAAGGACAATCCATCCATGCAAGGAGTGCTTTAAAGATTTCTATAGGACTCACCAAGTATACACAGTCTATCACCCATCGTTCAGAGCTTTGAGTCCGTAAGCTAAGAGGTATTTTGGCAAAAATACTTCGAAAGTCAAGTGATGGCTTTTACATAAGGAAAGGGTAAAGAAAGCTTGTCATATTCAGCAAGTAATTATTTTAGGCACAGTTTAAAATAAAATAAAAATAATTTGTGCTTGTCATCTTATTACACTGGCCACTATATACATATACTGTACACACCACATGCCTCACTTTACTCCAGATATCGTAAACGATTTACCAAGTCAGGCTTATTAGGCCACCCATACAGGATTATGGTGCTGTAACTTTGCCTCCAAATCAATTAAAATGTCAACTTGATAGCAGCCTGGCTAGCGGGGGGAGGGGGGGAGATAACAGTTGTCCCTCGAGCCTTGTGGTGAAAGACTGAGGAAAGTCTAGTTTGACAATCCTAACACTGCCACCAGATGCAAACTTTTAATCAGAGGGAAGAAAACATTTTCAGACTGACGACACATTAAGATATCTCATACAAAAACAGACCTAAAACAGAACCTGGAGTTGAGCTTCTTGCAGCAGTGAGTCATCCAATGCATAGTTTTTAAGCAGGCAGACAGTCAGGGAGGAGTGTTAAGTCCTGGGCTGAGTGAAGCTGGTTCTACACGGACGACAAGATATGGAAATGACAACAAGGACTCTTGTTTCCAACTTTGAGCCACCGAGTCCAAGTGCCAGTGGTCTGGTATGAAGCTTGGTGTCCTGGACCTTTTGAGTCACTGGTTCTGTTGCAATAGTCATTCATGACATGCTGAGCTCGGGGTGAATAGATCTGATATGCAAGGGTCTTGCTGTGGACTCCTAGCCAGTCCAGCAGTCAAAGCGCTGTTCTGTGGTCATGGTGGGTTGCTGGTATAAATGCTTCCATGTAAGCCTCGAATATCAGGGAAAGCCAGGGAAGAGATATTGGGGAGGCGCTTGCCTGTTCCCGTCTCAGTACCTCATGGTGGAGGAAGCTCGGAAGTAGGACAGGAACTTGAAGCAGAGGCTGACCACAAAGTACCAAATGTTACGGGCCATCTGAGAGCGGGCGATGAAGACGCGCCATATAAGCACCACCAGGATGGTGTTGAAGGCGTAGCGGATGTTCCTCAGCCTGAGAGAAAGAGACAAATATGAGGACGACACCACATTTTAATACAGACGAGCAGCAGAGAAACAGTGTCTCTAGACCATTTGCCAACAGTTTCCAACTCACTGATATTAATACAAAGCGATTTATAGTACAAGTATGAGCATTAAGGAGCAGGTAGGGGTTAAGAGATCCGAGCCCATGACCCTTTGGCTGGGAGTCACCCTGACCCAGGTACATATTTTTTAGACGTACCTGAATGAATTCCCATTCATTCATTTCTTTACAAGCCATCTTCATACATTACATGTAGTTCAGGGGGTTTAAAGCCTGTACAACTAAACCCTTTCGTAAAGGCACTATAGGCACTTTCAGGAGTCTTCCTGAAAGTGATGGCATTTGCCACAGCCCCGTCGCTTTGTGATTACCTCAACTCTTGGGTGAGGAGTGCATTTGTGTTGGAAGATAGCAGTTCAGATGGAACAGCCATTTTGCACAGAACCCGATTTTGTGGCAAGCGTCATCATAGTCTCCATTTTATACCAGAAACTGATGCAGTCAAAAACGTAATTGGAAATGTACAAAACTGTATGTAGCACCTTTATGATATTCAGGCAAATACATTCTGGCCTGATACTGGTGTCACTGAGGTCAAATAAAGAGTCATCTTGGTTCATGGCTGGACATGTTACATATTCATAGCTCAGAGTTAAGCCAGTCAGTCACTTTCCTGGCACATATCTGCTATGTGGGTCAGAACAGAGTCTTACTTGTTCAGATGTTTTCGTGCAGCGGGCAAGCCCGACAGCTCCTCGTTGAGGACGTACTTCTTGGTTCCCATACAGTAGTTCTCCATGTACTCCGCCCAGTGCAGCTGGCGCACGTCAAAGTTAAACATCTACAGCAACAAATAGGGATACACGGTTAGTATACCATCATAAGGCCCGTCATGGTCACATTTTCATATTCTACACAACTTTTGTACGTTTTGGAAATTTACCATGGCCACCCTTTGATACTGAAAGACTTGACAAAGTTGCATTACAGTAAAAAGTACAATTGATTGTTAGATCACCCCCAGAACCACAAGTTTCTGCACCAGCCTCAGACAGGGCAATATTGAGTTTTAAAATAATCAGGTTATTTTACAAGCTATCCTAACCCCAGGTGACATTTTGCAGTAAAAATGTGAAGGCTGTAGGGGGAGCAGTAGAGTTACCCATTTAGCACATAATGGGTGGGGCATAAACTCTTGAGTTTCAACCATAAGAGGGTAACAAACAGTCAGTGTACCAGTGGACCATCATTCTCAAACTGGGGTTTGACAGTTACATTGATTAAAGCCACAGGATGTTTAGTGCACAAAAAAATAATAATCCTCTATAATATACATTGTGCTTGGAGGATAAGGAGCACTAGTGCATGTACAGTATTGCCTTTAACATTTTGCAGCCAGCCCTCACAGACATTTGAATTCTAGACAAAGCCCCATCCAGTATAACATTTGACGCCACTAGGAGCCAAGTTGATCACGCCTGAATGGCTTCATTGTACCCAGCCCACCAGACACATGCCAAGTCATAATAAATCTGTAGCCATCAGTCTTTTCAGCCCCTGCACCCCTGCATACAAATGACAATGGGCAAAGTGACGCAGATCGAAAGATGTGCATCACGCCAGGGAAAGACTGAAGAGTAGCAGGGTGAGGGAGGGCAAAAAAAAAAAAAGTCTGTTTTTTTTTTAGCGTTGTACCTTTTTCTGCCATAGCCCTTTTTAGGGGTCACAACTCCACAACCACAATGGACATAAAGAACAAGTCCACTGTACCTTCTTGTCTTCAGGGCTCATCTGTTGCAGGAGCATGGTTATGTTGTCTGTGTTCCACACCCAGGAGTGGCTGGTGAAGTACTCCAGAACCATCATGGCCTTGTGCAGCCGGGTAATGGTCTTCATCATCCTAGACATCACAGAGGGGAAGACGAGGAGATGCAGGATTGCAGATAAGGTGGGGGAAATGGTGTGGGTGAATTATAGGTGGAGCAGGATAAACCAGAGTGGAGAGTTCAGGGAGGTAGAGAAGAGAAGGCATTTCACAGTGTTTGGAGGTGTATAGCAGGACACAAGTCAAGAGTGAAACAGGCTGCCTGACGGAACAATCAGGACAGTCAGGGAATTACCCAGGCAATGGAACAGGCAGCCATGTTTGAAGGACAGACTATGTCAGGGTCCACGTTTACATCTAGCTTCCCCAATACAGACGACACAGTCTATAAAGCAGTTAGCGTATTAAGTAAAACATGTATACCCGTCATTGCCTTAACATTCACTGGTTCCAACCAATAATACTTCACATCTGCATAACAGTTTACCCCCCAATTGGAAAGTAGGTGTACGTGCAGATGTTAGTGAGGCTTAGTGGTTAAACCAGTCTCATTTACCTCTAAACACTTGACTGGATTTAGTTGTGCTGGCCAGGAGGGTCAGACAGATGGAAGCGGAGACACTTTACCAGCCATGGACGTTACGAGTCATGTAACATCGCAAGGTTTCAGGGTGTCTGACAAACTGACCATTATACTGAACACAAGTAAATCCAGGAAATAATTTCATGAACATGATACTTTAAACGTTGCAATACTCTATACAGAGCAAACAAACGAGTGTTGATTAGGTTAACATGCAGTTCACAAAACCTTCAAAGGGTCTCTGAGTAGACTAAAGTTGCATTCATTAGCAATAATCCCCAGTAAAAGGGCCCATTACGCTCTGTACATATGCCAATAGTATATAATTTAAGTTCTAAAGAAGGCATGCAACAATGACTCAGACACCCTCGAGAGCCAGTGATTAAGGTGTGGCATAACAGGTGAGCAGACACGCATGACATACAGTAGGAGACATAGACAAGAAGGATCAAATCACATTAAATTAATTTCAGACCGCTACATGTATGGTCAATTTGACCCCTCCAAAAACAGTGATGCATCGATTTGGGCCATGTAGTGGCTGAAATGCATCTGGTAGGGGTTCAGTTTACGACTGTTGCATTCAATGGGATATTTAAAAGAAAGTCAGACTGGAGCCAATTTGGAGAATAGTCAGACTACAAATGTTAAGTATCCTACTGAACACAACCTTTCAAGAAGACCAAATCCTACTTAATCCACGGTGCTGCTGGACTTTCCATGATATGATGAGTGGACGATAGTAATGATGTCACAGTCACGGCATGGCATACTAACAAAAGCCGGGGTCCCGTCAGCCATTTGTGATCCTCCAATGTAAAATGGGTCAAACTGCATCAAGTATAATGCACGTAAAAGAAATTCCAAAAACCAAGCATCATGCCCAGGCAGAAACACACTTTTCATTGTTATAAAGCAGTGTTTCTGTCCTTACCAACCCAAGTCCAGCCGATGCCATGAAGTCAAGCAAAGACAAACAATACAAAAAACCACTGCAAACTTCTGCCACTTGTCTTTTCTAGCCCCCACCAATCAGTGCTCCCCTAGAGAACAGTACAATGGAATGGTTTGTGAAGGTGGGGCCTGCGTGACAACGGACAGTGGGGCCAATCTCAACCTTACCGGGGCTTGCGGCCTGTCAGCCTGAGGTAGCCGTCATAGCACAGTGCTGGGAGCGTGTGGCTGACAGTAGTCCAGTACTGATTAGTAAAGGGATTGGAGCGCAGATTGACATTAGGCCTTCTGAAGGCCCGATCTAAAGGGTTGGTCTTGAAGATGGCGTTTATACAATACTCTGCAGAGACACACACGACAGGACAAGGACACACACAAAACAGAGGAAGAGATGGGGGATGACATGGTTGTCCCCTGCACCCCCCCCCCCCCCTTAAATAAATTTGATCCAAGATACTGGCCCTGTAGTGATAGGATCACTGTTGCACCCATCTTTCACATAAGATGTTACCTGGAGATTCAGGGGAACATGAACGGGTCCAAGCAATCAAGAACGTTATGCTAAACATCTGCCTGAATAAGTTCAGTTACAATACTGACTAACTGGGCTACATCCAACCCTACATTTGCCATCAGCTGGGTTGGGGTCTCAAAAGCATCTTTACACCATGTCCATCTCTGTCCAGTTATCAAATGAACAGATGATCCTTATGTGGAGGTTTGGAAACCTGGAACGAATGTTACAAGTAAGGAGACTTAAAGATGCAGAACCCATCAGTGATCGAGTAACTGTTGGGTTATGCATCCTTACAGTCACAAAACAACACAGAAACCAGTGTTGGCATCACAGGTCGAAAATGGGCAGCTACAATAAGACAGGACAGGACGACAGAAGCAGCGGAGGTGTGCCTGTGTGGCAGCGTTTGCGTGAGGAAAGGAACGGTATGTCCGAGGCGGCGATGACTGCGTTACCTGGGCTCTCGTCCAATGAGTCTGAGGTACAGATCATAGAGGAAGGCAGGAGCCTTGTGGCTCACAGCGATCCAGTACTGATTGATTAGGCGATTGGTTGTGAGATTAACATTGGGCCGGCGGAAGGCCTGCTCAAGGGGGTTCCTCTTGAATGTAGATATTACATGGTGCTCTAAGAGACAAAAGCGTGTTCAACAGAAGTCAAACAGAAGTCTGAGACAACTTTACTCATTTGTGGTTCTGTAGGCCTCATGTCCTGCAGATTCTCCACTAGGAGCCAGATGAATTACAAGGAAAATAAATTGCAACATTTGTCCTCCAGAAAGACGAGTGTGTCACTAGGCTGACATTATACACATTATTATATACAACATTATTCCATAATGCAAGGTTATTTTACCATGAAGCACTTCAGTTTACTTCAAATGAGTGTCAGCCAATATGAAGCACCCAAGTGTTTGTGACGTAGCTGTCACCTCGACACATTACAGTCGTCATGTTCATGATCGCCTATGTGGTTCAGTAGAGTTAATTAGGAAGAAACATTGTATTTGAAGATCTTACGTCTTCATCTTAAGATTTGAGGTCTAATCTGAGGTCAGGAAAAAATAAGCGCTGGTCAAGTCATTTGGAAACATTACCATTTTGTTTCCATGTGTTTGGCTACCAGTTTACCACTAAAAATTGTTTACTTTTGTCATTTTGGCTGTAAGCTACAACAAAATGAAAAGCCGAACTTTAAGCTCAATTAAATCTTACGTTTTTTAGAACCGCAAGGGTGCAAGTAAACTAAGACGACTCAGATGCAGATGGGTGGCAAGACGATCACCAATTTCAAGATACCATCAAGTGAAAACCTAAAACTGCTTTACTACAGTTGTGTAGTTCGTGCCAAGCTTTTATCATCTTACACAAAAAAAAGCGAAGTTCTACGAAACTTATTTTAATGATACTATACAACTATAATGAGGTGAGAAAAGCTATCCATGCACATCATAATGTGTCACTTGTTATTAGAATAATCAGTATCCAACTTTAAAGTCAGTCAAAATTCATTCAAAAATATCTATGAAGCATGGTTATGTAAATATGCAATGTTGCTTTAAAGACGTCTCAATAACCAGGATCCCAGAGGACACGTGAACTAAAATCCCAGCAGAGGTGTGGCAGGCCGAACCTGCCAACACCAGCTCAGGTGACAACCACACCATGTCATTAGACACTGTAGTGTAGATACGACGTCTAAGCCTCTTTTGTGGGGGTCACTACAGACTACATTTAAGCAGTTTAAGAACAACAGTTTCTCATACCGACTTCTCCCCAGTGAAACGGGTTGATTCCACCTGTGGTACAGTTGTACACTGGGATGTTCTTAGGCCTGTGGGAGGAGACAGTGTTTAACGCATGGCAAATTAAAAAGGCAGCATAATGAGAATAAAGGCCCTACCTATCAAATAACCAGATAATAAATGCTTACTTGTGAAAGAACACTAGAGGGGATTGTACAAAAGCAAGGAAACTTAAAGCCCTAATTTTTTAGGTTACGTTTAATCCTCTACACAAGACGCTGTTCAAAGTGTCATGAGCCCAATTAGCATACCTGTTGTGCCTCTGTGTTCCAGAATACCAAGCTGCTGCCAACGTAGTGTTGATCACCACATCCACCGGCACCAAGTCAGCCACAGCATCATTTGACGCCCTCATTGTACGCAAGATTCCCTTACCGGCCTGCAGAGGGCAGTTAGGAACAACACCCATGACACTTAGTTCTTAATGAGCCACTGTGGCCCTGGAGTAAACAGGTTCTCATTTCAACACCTTCCCATAAGGAAGTCACTATAAGAGTATTTTATTATGCAACATTTTCAGGTTTGATATTAAGATAAAAGCTAAAACGAGTTACTCATTATGGAATTTGCATTTTAATGGAGGTTCAGTTGATGAAATACCCTTCTTGGTGTAGAAAAAGACTCCAGCTTTTTGTTAACTGGCTAACAAAATCAGATTACTTTAGCCCAAATTTACATTGGGAATAACCTCCAGTCACCATTTGTTTATTCTGTTATAGAAATACCAGCTGAAAGCCATCATCAGAACACTCACCGCAATGAATATTCCGCTGGGCCCATTGAAGTTATCAATCCAGCCCTGAAAAGTGGAATTAAACACAACATTATATTAAGGTTTAGCAGAAGT
>JAODLI010000021.1:57089-102394 GCA_027575585.1 Percopsis omiscomaycus
GGGAAGGGATGAGGTGGGTTCAGTTGAGATGTAGAGCTGGGTGTCATCTGCATAGCAGTGAAAGTCAATGTTGTGGTGTCTCATGATCGTGCCCAAGGGTAGGAGATATGATGAATATTAATAATATTTTTTAAATATTAACTTTAAAATTCATCTTAAAGTTATGTGAGCAGAAAGACCTGGAATATGTCCGTGTTGATCAGGCACAGGATGCCCGTTGTGATGTTGGACTCTGTGAGCTGGGATCCAAGACTCTGGCACCGCCTTAAAGTCTTGCTCGACGTTCCACGTGAAACCTGATCAGCAAGAACCACGGATGAAGCAAACTGGAGGTTAACACCCCCCAAAACAAATTACATTAACAAAATCTAAACCTAACTTGGTTATCTACGATAAATGACATCACATTATAACAGCCGCAGACAATTTGATGTGAAATATGTGTAGACTGGAAATCCACTTTTAACCCATTAACCCAACCCCTCGACAGACACACAATACAGTCTGGAAAAGCCGGAGCAGTGGGCAGCATTTGTGAGTTGAGTGCCTTGCTCCACTAGACGCAACAAACTGAAACTGGCATCTGATATGACTACATAATTTCTAGGGTTCTATTTTATTTTTTTATCCATCAGGCTCAGGTTTTTAACTAGCTTCAGGAAGCTGCATAGAGATTCTATAACCATGGCTAAAATACAATACCTTTACATGTCTTCTGAGCCTGCTGATACTTTTTGAACTTCTTGTCTGCCTGCTTGTTGGGCTTTCTATCGAGGCGAGCCCAGAGATAGGGTTGCCCTGCAGGTAATAAACACAACAAAATCAGTAGTCACTGGAGTAAGTGGTAGATGTTATTTTCGACATGATGAAGGTTAACACCCACCTTTATACATTGCGACATAACAGCAGGTGCCATCCAGTTTTTCTGTGGCCAACGCACAATTAACGTTTGATTCCTGGGCCACAGGATTCACATTCTTAGTGGCAACAACCTGAAATTGCTAAAGACAGACAGAAAACGATTAAATGCATTATAATCACAGTATTTTAAGGAATGTTACTACGTTGCAAATTATGAAAGGGGGATAATGTGTTCGTTTCTAGAAATAAATGTAATCTTGTTTTAGATAGTCTTATGGCGATTCAATATTTATTTCAGAATCAGAAGACTGGGTCTTATCGTGAAATTATTTGTGGTGGTTCTGTCATGTCCGTGATGTTTTCATTGGTTGCCATTCTTATCTCGTGCTCATAGCTGAAGGGGCGTTATTAGGGTTTGCTGTGTTAACAATAATATAGTAATATGTTAGATGTAAAGCCCCTGAAATGTCATGTCGCACTGAATGCTACATACAAACCTGGCAGTCGCGTTTTCTAGACTGTTCTTCTTTCACTTCGGTCAGAAAAACACAGGGTATTTTTTGCTGAACTGAACCAAGTCGTCGCATTTTCTAAATCTGATCTATACAAATATAATGTGTTAATAAATTTATGTTAATCCCAAACACTGTTCACAGCAAAGCCAGTAGGTCCATAGGTGCATATTTATGTATAAAATATAACGACAGGTTAGATGTTGATTTTTCTTTCTACGCATGCGTCCTCCTCTCCTTCATCTTTTTCTTCTTTGGATTTGCGGCAGACCACATGTGTTTGGCATATTGCTGCGCCCCGCTGTGAGCAGGAGGAGCAACTCGTACATGTCAAAAGCAGAAATCGCGGCAGGGCTTTGTCTAAATTTGAGGGTATATGACTGAAACACTTGCCTAAAGTAGACATTTTGAAAGATTTTGGCCTATGTATATAATATTTTGTAGTGTATTATTGTATAGTGTACATTTATAAAACACCAAGGAGCCCCTCCTATAACCTACATTAAATGTAACTTTTAATCCAGTCCACATAAAAAAAAAAGAAAGAAAATTGTACACAGCCTATGACACCACACACACATGCACACTGATACTTTTACCTTTACATGCTTGCACAGTTAATGTAGCATTGCTATGAGAGGCCGTGTAGGCCGTAATTCACGCACGCTATCAAACGTTTGATAGTGCATGGGAGAAAAACGCAAAACTACTCCAATGAGGTCATTTTAATGTCTGGATTCACACAGAGGGTGACATCACTTGAATACTTCCTCTCGGATTCATCTTGTTCTCCTGGACTGTGTAGGTTAATTTCACTGTGTCTCCACATCGCTGTATCCGCGTCGTCCTTCAGCTGTTGTCTCTGTCTCCGCGAGCAAAATGGAAAAACTCCATTTTTCCTTTAGGGGAAAAAAAACATTATACATGTAAATGTAATTTCTACATAATATTTAACTTAAAATAGTATTAAGAGGATTTTAATTAGCCTACTTGCTTTAATTAACGTACATTGTTTTCTGACACATAATGGTGGTTCTGGCACCTTGCTACTGTAAACAACACGTGGAAAGATGACTCACAGTTTGTAGTATCCCAGGACGCCTGCTGTCAGGAGGAGAATTATACTGCCAATAACGATGGGGGCTATATGTACTGCTGAAAGAAACCAACATGTCTGATTTAATGCATCGTCATGTAAAAAGATGATTTTGTTCACTGTACTGGGACTGTGAAGCATTGCTGTCTTTTTAGATACTGTACACCAGGATGGTGGCCCCTGAATATTACTGTCCCAGTCAATGAGCCTCAACCAATGGCTTTCTCTGGGTGGCATGTTGTATATTTTCTATCATCAAAACAGAAAATTGTGGAAAATCTTAAGGAGGAATTGTAGTTATACAAAGTGATAGTCATCGAAGTTTGGGCGTTTGTTGAATGGATAACATACTGTAAATAAAGACATATAATGACTACTGAGACCACCATGATGACCTACCTCCCAGGGAGACCTCAGCAGACCTCACAGAGTGGAGCACAGAGCTGGTGTTGGGGTTGGTGGGTTGGGGCGAGGAGGTCGGTGAGGTTGGCCTGAGCCCCAAGGATGTGAGGGACACCTTGGCTGAGCGCGTCGGCTTGCCCCCCGTAGGCGGAGTGGCAGTGCGGGGAGACTGAACCGAGGATTCAGAGCTCGACTTTGAAGACAGAGTAGCCTTGGGACGTGGCAGCGTAGCCCTAGTGGTGGACCTAGGCATCACCGCTGTGGTGTTCTCTATAGCCACAAGATACATGGAGGGAGTTTATACATGAAATCTATAATTTAATATACCAAAAAATGTTTAACATGCATGGAAACTAAGAATGTTCTCAAAGCTACCTGAGACTGGATTACATAACATGTAAATACATGTAACATGTATCAAATAAATAATTATTTAATAATAATTTTTGTCAACTGGTTAAATCCTTATTGTGTTTTATCAAGAGCCAGTGGAAGGTGTACAATTATTTCTATGAAACTTTAAACATTAATCATCTAGTAATAGTGTGGGTTAATATGTGACTCTCAAAGGATTTAGGCATTTTAAACATTATATACTACAATTAAGTCACTTTACTTAAGACACTTATCCAGAGCAACTTACAAAAGTATTAGGGAGCAGGTAGGGGTAAGACATCTTGCTCAAGGATGCTGACAGGTAGGCCGGGCTTTTTGGGGATAAAAACCCACAACCTTTCAGCTGGAGTCAATCACCCTAACCACAGGCCTATCCTGCCCCATACGTTTATAGCAGTCCTATAGTCTTATACTGGCAGTGGGCAGGCATTTCTAATCAAACTAGAAATCTATAGTTACCTTTATTAAAGCAGAATGCACCAAAGAGGGAAGTTGGTGATGCGTTCCATTTTACCAACCCTACATTGTTTTGACCACAGTTCTGGACAGCTGTAATTCGTGGGATGACAGCAACATTTCCATCTATCCACCCAAATCTGTTGAAAAAGTCAAGCAAATGTGTTTCGTTGATGTTTGAGTGGACATTATATTGTCAGCTGAAAAATCTCTGGCCATCTTCAGATGTTTCTCTACCAGACTGCCCTACTTGCATGTCTCCAGACCCATCTGAAGAGCCTTCTTCATCTGGCCTTCTGTCGCTAAGGTGGTGTTCAGAAACAGGCACGCATCTCTTGACACTGTGGCGTTCAGTGCGTAACTCCCCTCCTCTGGAATCAGGAAGACCCCTGCAATGTGGCCGATTTTAGGGTCAGCTGCAGGGTAGCAACAAAGCATACAAATCAGAGACCTTCTTCAGTTGAGCAATTGTATGGTAATTACTTTAATGTACTTGTTAATCCACCTCTTAGTTAAATAGATTGCTTACATATTGTAAATCTATAATTGTTCTTAGACTTGCATACTAAAAACTATATACAGTATATATTTATATATATGTATAAATAAAAACACATTGTATAAATAAATTGTATAAATAAAGCATATCATTGAGCAGTTCCCCACATTTCTTTTATCTTAAAACTATGCTTAAAGGTGAAAAGCAGTACCGTAACAACAACATATACTGTAAATACTGTTATTGTCAATATCCTAAATATGAAAATTAAATCGTTGAAAACCAGAAGACAAATATGTTACCTTTGATTAGCTTGTGGTTAAAGGCCAACATCTGAACTGCAAAACAAAGAAGCAGAAGGTGTGTAAATAACCAAGGGTTTGCCATGGCTCAGCTGCTAATATGAAGTAGAACTAAAGTGGTCAAGAGCAAGGAAACAAAATGAACCCATCCAGAAGCACTGACCTTTGGTGTGGTGTGATGGGAAACGGGAAGCAGAGGTCAAATCTGCTTGATGCCCTGCTTGCAGAAGACCCACACCTCGGCAAGAGAGGGCAGTATCTCTTATTGGGGGAAAAAACACTTTTAGTTGAGTTTGATAATATATACACAATATATACACAGTATTTGTTTTTCAATGTCTAAGTCAATGGAAAATTATATATATGAACAATATATAAGCAGTCTATTTAACTCAGAGGTGGATTAACACCAGTTACAGGTATTAAATCAAACTTCAAGATGTTTTCTCCAGCCGGCCTAAAAACCCTTGCTAACATTTTGCTTCATTAAACTTTAGTCTGGTTGAGGGATCCAAGATCGCTTGGACATCACACTGTTTTTTAGGGGTCAGGATAGTTTGATTAGTTGGTAGACAGCTGCAATACTGCTTGGACCCTGTTAATCGCCGCTTGCAGCTATATATATCTATTTTTTATTCTCTGGTTTTCTGCTTTGCCAGCATGTACCAGTGTTGTGCTTGGTCTAACATAACAGTGAGTTGGGGGGGCATTTCCGTTACAGTTTTCTCTTGGTCACTGTGTGTGTGTGTGTGTGTGCGTGCGTGCGTGTGTGTGTGTGTGTGTGGAGGGCATGTGTGTGTGTGCGCGTGTGTGCACAGTAACAACTAGTGTAAAAGAGAGAGAAAAAGAGAATGAATATCTGTTAAACTCTATCTCAGCCCCTTCCCTCTGTCACATGGGACAATGGGACAAATGGATTAATGGGACAAAATGGGACCCAAACATTGTTGGGTTATTGTGTCATTGTGTTTCTGGCACAATGTAAGATACCATAAGTAAGATACTTCTAATCTACTGCACCATTTAGAGTGTTTGGTTATACACATTTGTGAGTAGCTAGGCAACGTGGTGCTCACGAGACTAAATGCACATGTTCTGGAGCACCATAGTCACACACAGTTTTCAGGTGAGAGAAGAGTTGGGAACGTTCTCGCAGTTGAAACCAAAACAACAGTGTTTCTGTAACTTCCGCAGCAATAATCTGTGACTGTAAACAAGTCACAAGACTGACCCAGTCACTACATTCTGCAGTCTTGACTTGGTAGAGCAAAACATCTGTACAGAGATGGCACAAAGGGGGGTTCTTACACCGTTGCACAGCAGGGTAGCTGCATCTCCATTGTTGAGACGATGTTGGGGTCACATTTGGAGGTCACATCAGGGCAGATGAGGAAGACATTTGCACGTTTAACGTGTTGATTTTGCATAAATCCAACCCATGAGAAAATGCTGAGGGCTTCTGCCCAGCACAGGCCTTTAGTGTCCCATAGGTAGCAACAGATAAAAACACAGAATGCTTCCAGAACATATCCACGTCATGGGTGAGCTCTTGTTTTGTGTCAGACTATTTTTCCTCTGCCAAACACTAACATAAAAGGCCTTTCATTTAAAAAGAAAATAGAGGAAATGGCTCATAAAAACAGAGGATGCTTTAGAGATAGGCCCAGTGTGCAACCTTGACAAACACAGTAGACGAGTTCTCTCTCTTAGAATGCAGCATTTCTCATCAACATCCTGCTAGGAGTCAGGGACAGCATGTTCCTGTGATCAAAGAACACCCTCCTTCTGCAATTTGAGCGACACCACAACACCACAAATGTCTTAGTGCCTATCGATTGGAAGGCTCAATGAGAGGGTAAATTCATGTCTTTGTTTGTTCCCTCAAAGTAACTTTTCTTCGTTCCTCAGGAGACGCTAATTATATTTTCGGTCTTTCCCATACTGGGAAAGCCTGCATTCCCCGTTCATTATCTCATTAAGGGTTGAATGAGGTGAACCGAGCCTCCCTGAATATTGTGACAGACTGGCTAATAAGTAGGCTACATTTGCACTGGCATGGCAAAACACGGTAACTCAGTGGCTGAGTGCTGGCAGACACAGCAATGACTCTCTCTCATGCGCGGGAGGGTTAAAAGCAGCCGAGGCAGCGCCGGGGACATGTCCCGCTCTCGGTGTGTGAATAATGGATTCAGAATTGCTTTAGCTTCCTTTCTGTTTTCAGGGATGTCATGGACCTGAACTGTACTATGGCTGTAAGGGATACAGTGTAAGACGGATTGGAGCCTTGTTGAAACTAATTGGTCACACTTCCCTGGTCATGTGAGGCACCGTCTCCTACATGGAGAGAAAAAAAGTGTAATTTTGTAATAAAAATGGGACAAACTTTATTATTATTATTGTCAAAGGCTAATCGCTTTTACTTATGTTTTTCATCCAATTAGCTATAGCCCATAGTATCTTATCCTATTTTATGTCTATTTGTCTTCTATAACCCTATAACTTTTTGTGACATGGCATTTGTATTATCGTTTAACATTAATTTTGTTTAGTTTGCATAGTGACCCCACCAGCGACAGCAATGTGTAAATTAGTAAAGTTACACTATGTAGAGTATACTGTTTCTCTCGTGCGAAGCTTCCGTCTCGCGTTACCTCGCGTAAATAATGAACGAGGCTTCGCAAGCGCCAGGAGGCAAAACACAGCCCAGTATTCCCTGAAGAGGGAACTGAGGAGGGAACTGTGGCAGGACTGTGGACTGTGTCATGGCCCTCAGAACCACGTCCCACGGCGACCTGCAGGCCTTGTCTGCCTCCTCGGTTGGGGCGTCTGCGCCGTTGGGCGGCGTCCTGTACAAGTCTCTTTCCGTGAGCAGCGGCCATTTGAACGGAGCGGGCCGGTTCGGGAGGGCGAGGGGGGGAGCAGAGGAGGTGAAAGGTCTCTCCAGGCCCTGCAGGAGGCCTGTCCGGTTGGTCCGACCCGTCAGCGCCACCGGCAGCAGCGGGACCTTCCTCCAGATCAACCACCTGCAAGGAGAGCTGGTCCGTAAGAGGAAGGTAGGTGTGTAGGCTAGACTCCATATGCGTCCTCATATATCACAGAACTAATGACCCACTAATTCCCATTTATGTCAACATCCATTGATGTAAGTAAATTATGATCTTAGTGATTATTATCTTCTTCTGTTGTATTTATGTAATTGTGTCACATAATTTTTTATAACTGCCATAAACATGGGAACGGGTAAGATCAAAGACTCAGGTCACACTGGACCCCTAGTGGCAAGGACACACATTACACAGGACAAGCCCCTAAATTAACCAGGACTGAAAATGAAATACAACCTGCACTGTTTGTCACAGTTCCATCCATCCATCCATGGATGGATGGCATAAGAAGTCTTTAGTGTTTGCGATTACATTTCCCTTCTGATGTCTCTCAGGAGTGTGAGGACCTCAAGAAAGAAAACAAGTATTTGTCAAATGAGATCCACATGGAGCGGATTGTGATGCGAACAGAGAATGAACTAGCCATGAGAAATCTGAGGAACCTCAACTACGAGCTGCAGGCGGAGGTCAAAGAGGTACAGTAGGAGCGAAGGTCCAAACAGCTTCAACCTGTGGCCTTCACCCATCCTCTTCGCTTGACTTTGATGACTTCATGTTTAATCATGTTTTCCGTGCAGCCTGGTCTGGTTAGACTCTTCTCAGGTTTGAAAGAAAGAGCTATGATGTAAGATTGTCAAGGTCAGCAAACAGTATATACTCGAAAGAGTACAGTATATACTGTGTTTATATACAAGAACCAATGGTAGAGAAGTTGTCAGTTGTCCAGCCCTCACAGGTGCAAAAAAACTGATTTAGGGAGCTGTCAATCAAGAAAGGTCTTGACATGCCCACACAGTCCTGAGAAGAGGTCTGATCAGCCACAACAGGGTTTTTTCTTCTTTCTTCTCCTTTCTTGTTTTTCAATGCTTCTTTTTTTGGGTTGCATTTCAATAACCACTTATTTACAACTGAGGAAATATTAATTTTAGATCATAATTCTGCATATAAATGTGACTTTATTGACCTAACTTTATTCTACCTGATTGGGAATGCAAATCACTAGTCACTAGAAACATTGGAATGCCTCTACTGTTTTCTGTCACGGTCCCCTTTTCTCTGCCTCTCTCCCTCATTTTCTCTTTGTCCTTTACTATTTGTTTCATGACCCACCGTTTATGTTTGTCTCAAGTATCTCTCTCTCTCTTTACCTACCCTGCCCCTCTTCATAGCTGAAGCAGAAGATGTACCAGAGCCAGCAGAGGGCGACGTTGTGCTCGCGAACCGCAGACCAGGCGAACAGCGAGCGGTCAGAGGCGGAGAAGAGCCGGGCTGTGGCGGAAGCCCACGCTCTGGGCTGCCAGCGGGACAGGGACAAGGCCGAGGCAGACAGGAGCTTTATGAGTGAGGAACAGCAGCTGCTGAAGAAAGAGGTACAGAAACACCAAAGTGACCCACATGCTAGCTGAGCTATCTGAGTTACACAGACCGCTTATAAAAGGGAGGTTTTAGTGCAGACTAGTACTACATGTAACTGAATACTCTAATCGTCTCAACTATTATTTAGAAATATGATTTAAAGAGACCTAATGAAGCTACAGAATAAATGAATAAAGGCTCATGTTGTATTTTTGTAAGGGATCATTTGAATGGTAAAACATAAAATAAAAGATATATAATAGAGATATCCCACAATTCCACAGATAGGACTGATGAATTTGACCTTACATAAAGTGAGCTTCCATCCTCCCCCAGCTGGCAGACGTGCAGTTGTCGCTGGCCCAGGCGGAGAAGAATTACTTTGAGACCCAGCTGAAACTGGACCGGGTGTCTGGAGAGAAGAAGGCCCTGCTGGAGGAGAACGGCGCCGCGCAGGGAGAGAGGGACACCCTCAGACTCAAGCTGAGGCAGCTGACAGAGGAGAACGTCCAGTTGCAGGAGAAGTGAGTGGGTGCACGATGCATTGCTCTGCTGTTGTAGCAGCCCCCAAGATCAGGCCTCTGATTTTCAAACCAAAACAACACTGGTTTTAACCACAGGTCAAGGAGTGTCCCTTTAAGCAGAAATGGTTGAGGAGAAGTTGCCTGTTGTGTAGAATGATCAGAATGTTAAAAAACAAAAAGGTTTAAAGATTACATCCCCACCAACCGCCAGTGTGTATATACTGTAAGGGGCTTGCTTACATATTCCTTTATTTTGAGGGATTGTGGCTCAATTAGTTATAAAACCATTACTTTCTCTATTTAGAATCTATTAAGGCTCCAATCTTTAGTGCTGCACATTGCTGAGGTTCAGACAAAACTGAAGTTTTCTCAAAGTACAGTCAAATTATGAAGTATTATTACAAGTATTAAGGAGCAGGTAAGGGTTAAGCATCTTGTTCAAGGATGCTTACAGGCTTGTTGGGGTATTGAACCCACAACCTACCCTGTCCCCGCCTGCTTTACCAAAAGAGGTGACTCCATACGTAATACTAGCCTTGTCCATGCAGAGAGGAGAACTCCAGGCGCAGGGCCGCGGTGGCGGAGGAGCACAGCGACAAGGCCAGTCAGACCCTGCGGGAGGCCGAGCAGGAGAGGCGTTTGGCGGAAAAGGAGCGTCAGGACCGCACGGCGGAGTGCCTCAGCTGGAGGGAGAAGTACCAGACCGTGGCGGACATGTTCAGAGCCCAGGAGGACCTGAAGGCTCAGAGGCAGAACAAAGCTGTGAGGAAGCATCTCTGAATTTCGTCTTTGCTCTATTCAGGTGTCTATTAGTATTGGCATTAAGGAGGTTAGCAGTGCCACCAACCTGTTTCTTTCAAAGCAGAAAATAAGGACTTCTGAAAAATAAAATTGGCATGTCTAAAAGTTGCATGCCGTGTTTCACAAGCCTGTCTATTTAATTCTCTGGCTGTTTAACCATTGGGAAAGTGAACTTAAAAAAACGGGGAAAATGCATAGTAGGCTTAAAGATCGATCTACAGTTACAGCATTTAGCAGGCGCTTGTATGCAAAGCGACTTACAATTATATGGTGCTATTACATGGAGCAGGTAGGGGTTAGGCATCTTGCTCAAGGGTACAGGTAAGGCCACCTCTGGGGCATGAACCCACGACCTTACGGTTGGGAGTCCAACACATTTACATTTACAGCATTTAGCAGACGCTTTTATCCAAAGCGACTTACAATTAGTATATTTGTCAACAGTTGAACCGGTTAACCACCAGTTTTACAAGTAGATTACATTCTCCAAAATAAGGACAGCATCATGTAACAAGGTTACTTTACCTATGCATTTGCACAACATTACTCGAAGGTTTATCATTTAACCTTTAAAACAGTTTACAAGTTACAATAAACAAAGTTATCATTCACGCTTCAAGTTTACAATCTTCAAACAGTAAATAACACCTAGACTACCCTGCCCCTGATCTATACATTTTACAGATCGATATCGAATTTAATGATTAATCGCTTTATTGCACACCTATGAATTACCACTGGTTGAAATATAATGTCACTGTTTTTCAGTGCCAAGCCAACATCAAGAGCTATTTCCTCTGCATGACTGAAAGTGATCAGAGGGTTAAGATTCTTAAGAATCCAGACGGCACACCAAGAAATTTCACGGTGAGAATTGAAAAAGTGTTTACACTCTTGGTTCCAAGAGAACATGTTGGTTCTCTTAGAGCCAGTATGTAAGAGCACTGTCCCAAAATAGCCAGGTGAATTTAATTTTGACTCTATTTTTACCCCATGGTTCTTTGTCAGCACAATCACATTATTCGAGTAGTGTCAACTTTAAACTGAATAGTGCTTTAGCAGGGCTCCCTGTTGAATGTGCACATTTCAGACAGCAGTAACGTATGTATTTTATATTTGTCCATTGATTTGATTGTGCTCAGGAAGGAGATCCTGTATACATCTCAACCCCTGAACCTGGTCCGGAAGAGCCCGAAAGGAGCTCCTCTAGGTTTGTCTTAATAGAGTTTAGCAAGGCATTAACATTTAAAAAGAGGAGTCCACCACCTTGAAATAACATCTACTCGGTGAAAAGAAACGCACTTCGCCATCGTTCACTTTGGTCCCATTCATCAGATTTCCTCATGTCATTTCCTCTTGTGTTTCAGGACAATGCTCAGGGTGTCAGCACCCCAAATGGGCAAGGACCCCGGCCCGTCTCACTTCGGTGAACTGCCAGTCGCAGGAGGGGAGCGTCCCGACTCAGCCCCTCCGCGCAGAAGCAGGAAGGTGGTGGAATACTTCTGGATCCCGACAGATGAAGAATGACCCGCAAGAACCACAGAGCTGTTAGATTAAACCGTTAACCAGTACTCTTATTATCAGAGACAGATGGCAGTAGAATGTAGGAAATATAACTGGGTTGTATAGACAAGCATCTCCAGTTAGTTTCATGTCCTGTCACAAATTGCCTTTTTGAAAGGTTCTCTCCCTTCAAACACAGTTTCAATTGGTGTTACACCTTTAACATGCCCCAACTTGATTGGCTCTGGCACAATGGGGGGCCAACCCGACTGAAATTACATGTACATATGTACAAATCCAGCCAGAGGGGAATTTGGTCTAAATTACATGTTAGTGCAGTCATTAAAGTTCCCTTCAGAATACACAACAAGATCACGTAATAGTTACAATAGGACCTTTAAAAAAGGAATAGGAAGTTGCTGAAAATATCTTTGGGCAAATAAAGGCCAAAAAGCAAGTGGTCAGTGCTCATGTAAGGAATTTTATTGACATTAAAGCAAGAGAGGTGTACAATTTCTTATTACCTCACATCATGATCCAAATCCAGGCAAAGGTGTCGGTTGGGCCAGGTTCTATGCTTTTAATTTTTCATCTTTAGTGATCAGTGGGACATGCCCTTGGTTCAGACGAGGGGAATGAGAAACACATTATTTTGTCAATTTAAAAAGACAGGATAAAAATCAGTCATTTCTTTTTACTAGAGTGTTCAAAATAACCAGGGAACATTTCACTCAGTCACCACCTTAGAGGTTTGTTATGCAAACAAAATGCATTAAAGTTGATTAAAAAGTGCCTTTCAGCTCTTAAATGAACACTTGTAAACCACGTGAAGCTTCATTGGAAAGTCTGCTTCAATTAATTTATTGTGAAATTAGGCCAGGACTAAATCAAAAATACTTCTGCATTTGTTTGGGCTCTAGGTTTTCAGTTTCGTTTATCCGAGCACACACACACAAACTCCATCAAAACACAAAGCCCATCTAACTAAGGAGGTAGAAACACAGGCAGCGTTGAAATATTACGGCGGCGCACTTAAGATTACAGAAGAAGATATTGTAACGTTTGAGAAAAGAGAACCAGAGGGGAATGGGGGTTAAACAGCCGCAATTCATTCTAAGAGGAAATGGGTTTTAGTGGGACATAAGTTGACAGAACATAGACCAATTCATTAGCGTTATGCCAATTTACGCTTCTCTTTCGGATTTTCAGAAACAAAGACTCTTATTCTAATGTCAAAACAAATGTGTAAGATTTTCACTGCAGTCAGTCACAAGCAATAGCTACTAAAGCACTTATGAACTGGTGTATTCAAATCTGCTACGAAGCATCATGTCAGTGCGATAGAAGGGTCGTTTGGTAGTTCAACCAAAAAGCAATGCACAGAGAGCAAGGTACAGCCTTAGCATCCGCCAATGACCTGCCTGGGGAAAGAATCCTACACACTTCTTACAGTTGCAGTGCCGTTATAGGAAAAACAGCTTTAAGTGTGAAGGCGCATACACATGCAATACAATGAAGAAAAAACAACAAAAATAACAGTTACAGTCAAAGCAAACAAAACATAGTTGAGCCAGTCCAGACTTCAAAATTGATAGCCAATCTGGACTTGGACTCAGACTAACCACCCATTAAACAGATCCTGCTTCTCAGTCGTATAGGCCTGGGTGGCAACACGCTACGTACATGCTGCGTGGTGCAGGAGCAGCACGTGTGCTAGTGGTTAAATCAAGCATGGAGTTTAACAGAAGGGGCGGGAGGCGATGACAGGTAGATAAGGTGGTACAGGGGTCTCCTTCTGGTTGGTTGGTTCAGTCAGCCTCCTCCTCAGACTCCTCCTCCTCTGCCGTCTCCAGCCAGGTCAGCCATTGGTTGACCTGATGAGGGGGAGTGTGAAATGTCAGTTCATCCCTTTGTACATGCTACCTTTGATGGACAAACCAGGTCCAGAAAGTAAAATCCCTAACCAGGCATTTGCGCCACCCATGCACTACCACAGCTCTCCAGCAGGGGAAAGGAACTGACAGGTAAAATCAAGTTCAGTACGTGGCTGGACCCGACGGCTGATTAGGGTTTTAACTTATTGGACTATTCACCTCTGTAAAATAAAAGGAATAAGCAGAAGACGCAATACCTGGAATAAAGCTTTTCCTTTGCCAGGAAACTCTTGGGTGATGTCTTCTTTCCATGCAAGGAAGGCCTCTTCTTCAATGATCTCCATGTCGTAGAAGTTAACAAAGTAGCGCAGAAGCATGCCTAGGGGAGGGAGGGAGAATAGCAATGCAGAGTGATTTTATACAGCAGTGGAACAATGCCGTTTTTCACAGATTTCACATTAAATATCATTTAAAAAAAATAAACACGCGTGCAAACTGTTACTGCCACATCTTTTCATAAACTGCACACCTGACCCCGCCCCCGTTAGATTAACAGTCCAGGGGGGCTAGAGGGGGGAAGTCAAACGTGACAGGTTAAGGGGGCGGTGGCGTACCTTTGGGGAAGCCACTGGCGTTGCAGTGCACCTGCAGGGCGTACAGGGCGCTGACCTGCAGCTGCGTGTGGTCGTGCAGGAACTTCTGCATGACGGGCTTGAAGGCCAACAGCAGCTGCTTCTCCTGATCCAGCTGCTCCTTGGAGGGGGCGGACAGCTGTTCGTCACCCTCCACCACACACAGCTCCTGGGAGATGTACTGGAGGAAGCTGGTCAGGAGGAGACAGAGGAAGGGGGGGGGGGGGGGTGTTAGTCGAGACTCATCCAGCCTGAACTAGCGGGCCAGGGGTCTCTGGGAGGGTGTTGGTTTAAGTCGGTGGTTCTCAAACATACCCCATTGGATTGGATAGTCTTTCGTCCCCGAGGGGCAATTTGGTTTGCTAGCAGTAGCAAACACATCCAATACGCATACAGTAACATACAGTAGATGGGGATGTCATAATAAAGTTGCAAGCAATGAACCACTTCAATAACCACAATACAACAGCATAAAAATACACGTCACCTATTATTTACATTAAAACCCAAGGTTGGGGACCCACTGGGCGAGACTGTGAAAGCGGAAACCAGAACGTCAATGAGCCCACAGGAATCCATCTGCCATGGCCCACCTGGTCATGAGAATGTTGACGAAGCCGTTGTCCATGTGAAGCTTGGGGGAGATGTTGTCCTTGATCCACTTGTAGATGGACTGGGGAGAGGGGTCTGCCTTGATCTGTTTTAGCAGCTCCTTCTCCAGCTTCAGCAGGGGGAACAGGAAGCTCAGGCCCTTCCCCTCCAGGATCTCCAGCATGCGGTCCTTGTTCTGGTCGATTTCTAGCAGGCAAGAATCAGGAAACGGTCAGAATGTACATTGGTCATTTGCACAACACATTAGATTCTACTTACAAATATGTACATAAACAATTACCATAAAGGGTAAAACCAGTGCCCCTTCGTACTCCTACAGCACTTCTTGTTCTCTAACAATCCAATTGTGTTTCAAAGTGAGCAGGGGCAGAAATACTTTTAGGATACAAATGGCATAGTTGGACACTATACATGGCTGAAAGTAGGTAGGCAACCGAACACTGCACCCATGTGTGCTGCAAACCAAAAGGCATTAATAGGACTACATCCCTCCTTTGCTGGTACAACAGTCCCGACTCTTCTGGGAAGGCTTTCCACTAGATTTTGGAAACATGGCTGCAGGGATTTGCTCCCATTTTGAAACAAGAGCATCAGTGAGGTTAGGCACTGCTGTTGTGCATTGGGCCAGTCTGGATCTTTGTAGCGTTTTATTTTTATTAAAACGTGCAACACACTGCATCCCTCGCTGGTCCCGTTCTGTGCGCCTGGGTCCACAGTATTGTAGCATTACCTTGGCATAACTGTCAGGAAGTGACATCAGAAGGCTGTGAAGCCCGGTACGTACCAGGAAGCATCTTCTGCATGTTGACCTTGCTCTGCTGGAAAAGGTCCGTGAGCCACTCCCGGTCCTTGAGCTTGGCCGCTTGCTGCAGGCAAAGCAGGAAGAGGGGGAAGTGGGTGCCGTTCTCCAGGGGGTGGGCCAGCTCCGCAACGCTCACCAGCTCGGCGATGATGGCGCGTGCCGCAAACTGGGCCAGGTAGGACTTGACCAGGGGCACGTCCACCTCAATCTTAGGGCACTGGTCCAGAACGTTTAGGAATGCCTGCAGGCACACAGACAAGGACATCAGTGAGTAGACTAATAGCCACTGATTCAATAGCTAGAAGAATGGATCAAGTTACAGGTTCTTCGCCATTCAATTGTCTGTAGTAGTGAAATATTCTGTGTTCTTTAGCCTAGCCTAGTGGACTTGGCTCATTTTGATGAGTCAGTTGCAGCCTGCATGACAGATGCTACATGACATGTTAATGACATGTTAGCCAGCACGGTGCCAGTTCCAACCAGCCTAGCGCCAAACTAGCTCACAGGCTACACACCAATGGAACTGGTCTTCTTTTCAATCCTTTTGTAAAGCAAAATTCACAAAGAACTTCAGGATAAGCTATCAAAGTCACTTTAGGTCTATACGTTAGGCAACTGGAAAAACACTGGATACGTCCGGAAATATTACAAAGACCACTCCTCAACGCCCAGCATGTGATATTACTCTGAAGGTACCTGCATGAAGTTCTCTGCGTTGATGAGGCCCTCAAAGCGCAGGGTGTGGATGAGGGTGCTGGCATGCTCCTTGTCCTCGTCCGGCCGGTCAAGCGAGCACACAATGATCTTACTCAGCATCTCCGGCAGGAAGTGCTTGGGAGCCTTCATGTCGCGTACGCTGCTCGCCGCCTCAGTCAGGTTCTTGCTGTTCAGATACACCGTCATGATGGCCTCCTAGAGCGAGGGCGAAGAAGAAGGGGGAAACCATGGTGTCAAGTGAGGAACGTGTTGAGAAAAGGTCTAGGCCAAATCTCACCGGCAACCTTGAGCTCTAAACACTGACCACACCCATTTCAACTACAGTCACTCAAGTGTTCAGCCAGAAGATGTTAATGAACACATTTCTACTTGCCAGCTTTTAACGTGACATGATGCTATGAAGGCTAAAGGGAATCGAATTCTAGTGCGATCTTGAAACAGTGTGCTTGAGATGGAAGTGGTTCCTTTACCGTCATCTTCAGCAGTTCCTCCCTGGCAGGCGGTGGTTTCTTGTTTGTCTTCTGAGGCTTCTCCTGAATGGGTGGGGGATTGGTTTTCAGGCCAAGCTGTGGGGGCTGGTAGGGGCAAACGGCACTTCATTATTACATCAATAGCCACTCCATTAAGCCTGGTCCAATACAAGCCAGAATATTAGCAACTATGTTATGTTACACATTTAACAGCCACATAATACGTAAGGCAGGCCCCTTACTTGTCCCAGTGGCGGGGTCTGGGTGCGTGGAGGCTGGGCACTGGGAGGGATCATGGTGGGTATTTGCGGCTGGAGCTTGGGCACCTGGTTCTTGTTGAGGAGGAACGACTGCGCTGGCCTGAGGCTGATCTGCGGGGCCGCGAGGCGGAGGACAAAGAAAATGCTCAGGATTAGACAAGCTTCTCTCCTGCGGGCGTTGCCTCGTGGCTTACCACCATTCCCTCATATCTCATAATCACAGTCAGCGGACCTGCTACCAGTTTGAGCAGAAGTGGAGAAAGAGTTCAAGTATGGAGGCTAGGAAAGGTGGAGGAGAAAAAGATGGAGCAGGGAGGGGAGCAAAAGACTGGCAGCAGGTTGTAACCCTCAGAATAACGCGTCTTTTTATAATCACTGGAAACGGCGTTGGCTTGGAGGTGGCTGGGAGACCCGAGAGACAGGGCAGTTACCTCGTCCGCATTGAGCTGTCCTTTCTTGCTGAAACGAGGAGGCGTGTCCTTAGACTGGGCCTGCTGCTGGGCCATGTGGTTCTGGTTCTGGCTGAGGAAATGCTGGTTTTGAACCTATGGAGAATCAGGTGGTGATGCTTGTGTCACAACACAGGCTCTCACACACACACACAATTACCTGGTTGGACTTGACGAAGGCCTTGGCCCCCATATCGAACTGGGACGGCGGTGGGGGGGTGATATGGCCGCTGTGGCCATTGAAGAGCGGGTTGGTGCGATGACGTCCCATAGTGGGAGAGTACCTGTCCTGAATGACCCCCGGGCCTGTCCCAATCCCACTGCCTGGAGGGAAAACATGCACAGATGTCAGTATAAAAACGGGGGATTTGTTTGGAGTCTGTCCTATGTTCTGTAGTCTCATTGTACTAGCAGCCCTCTAGCACCGTCATCACAGAAAAGTAATGAAATAATACTATGATGCAATAAGCGGCGACATGTTTCAGTACAGGCCGGTTAGTTGCATTGCACAGGAATGGCTTGGAATCTAATGAAATAGCTTAACAAAAAGGCTTGGCGGTTGGATTTCAGACCTGCACGCCGGGCATTATAAAGTGGGTACGGTTACATAGCAACAGGGGTCACCACCAAGATGGGCCAGTTGCGTACCTGGCATCTGTCCAAACATATCGGCCAGTCCTCCGAGAGTCTCTCTGTCCAGTTTTATCCGGTTGGGCATGAAGGGGCCTTCCAGGAAGAAGTCCATCCTCATCCCCTGGGACATGGTCGGTGGAATGAAAACACCCAAATCCTACAATATTATACATGGATGATTTTAAAAAAAATGTACATCTACATAGTGACTGGACAACCTCAGTAGCATCCACCACATCTATGTGCTTCATACAGGTGCGATTCCTGGCCGCCTCATCAGAACTCACTTTCACTGCCTCCTGACGGATCTGGTTGATGGTCTTTGGTCCGTTGTCAATGAAAGCCTTGCGGGGGACCCAGTTGTTCTCTCGAAGCTCCACCGTGTCCTGCAGCAGGAAGCGGATCCTAGCAGGCAACTCCTTGTTGTTCATTAAGGATCGCATACGGCCAAAGTACTGACCCATTAAAGACTGGGGAGGACAGGACAAAACCGTGAGGAGCCAGACACTACTGTACACAGTAGGTCCAACACGAGGGCTGGAAATGGGCCAAGTGTCTGCAGGATTGCGAGCCAAGCCAGGGGCAGTAATACAACCATCATAACCAGCGCGCCCATTTAAAAATCAGATTAAGCTACCTCCATGGGCAGGGATGGCTGATTATTAGGGATGCACCGATTGTGAAATTCTGGGCCGATACCAATGTTCCACACTTCATGTCTGCTTTTTAAATGGCTGATGAGATTTGATGTGTTAAAATTCTTGCTTGTAGTACCTCCTCACTGGAACACGTCTTACAAACAACATATCGCAATCCTTCTCTGAGACAGTGAAATACTGCCACACAACGTTATCTCTCTCTTATATATTTGAAAACAAACCACACTAGCCCTCTTACGTCATGCCAGAGTCGTATCCAGCCAGCTGCTTCTATGGATCATTAACACCCAGAAAAGGGCTACAGCAAAGAAGATACTTCCCACGTTTCACTCGTTACAGGTATAACACAATAGCCAAGACATTGATATTCACCAGTTTATTCCTACGATACACCTTGTAATCTTTTACTGCGCATGTGAAGGAATTTGAATCAAGATATTATTTAATATCCGAGTAAAATAGCAAGGCAAAGGCAGAAGCTCACAGCTAAAAGACAAAAGCCAGGAAAGTATGTGCTTTTGCATAACAGAAGCACACAAGCCATCCCCCGGCTCAAATGGCAGAATTGCCATTGCATATATATATGTGATCTTGTCACTTGACCTATTGTCTGTCTGTTTTCCTTGTCCCAGAAAAGGCTGAACCCCCACTCCAAACCTTTTGGTGTGTCTGCTGTTCATTCAGTTTAAACTAACATTTGTTACCTGTGCTGAAAGCAGAGCCAGCCAGCCAACCCCCACCCCGGCCGCCTTGTAATTTCATGCCTTGTTTGTTAGTAAATATGTTTCTTGATTCAGCACTTCAAAGCACGGACTGGTCTCAAGTTTGTATATGGTTATATAAATACTATCACATGCGAGCGGGCAACTTCAGTATAACCACATTAGGCTGGATAACAAGCATAACCCCAGATAGCCCCCACCTGACACCCATCAGCAAATTTACCTTGGCTTTCTCATGGTCGAGTCTCGGCCCCACTGTTCTCATTATCTGACAGAGGCACTCCAGATCCTCCCCCATATCCTTGAGCTGGACTCTCTTCTTCTTTTCCAAAAGCTGCAGAAAGAGCAGAGCAAGATGGTCACACATTCATTCAAATATGCTTGTGGTCCACTGTAGCACCAGCAATAGGGCCTGCAACCCAAATTATAAACATACTGTTTTGATGCACTTATGAAGGATAGATTCATGGATGAGGTCGAGTTTGCCAAGTTCCCCGATGAATTTAATGTTGCCAAGCATCTTGATCTTGGCAATGGCACGCTGCTCCTCCTCTTCAGAAGTAAGAGGGTTGTCATGTTTGTCATAGACTGAGAAGAAAGAAGAAGAGAGGGGCAGAGCCGTTAGTAGACGCAAACTGCATTTACAAAGGTGGTTGCTGAACAGTCGCAGGCGAGTTATACATCTTGCAATGACTCACTTTCAACATTTCTGGTGCGGTTTTCAAATTCATCTTGAAGCTTGGAAATCAGCAGTCTTCTGAAGGTCTGGAGGAGGAAAGACAAATGCTAATAACACTGCTCCATGCACACCCTACAATGCTAACTAACTAGGTGAACACTAACTATTAGACTATCCTGCCTCCACGTGTAGACACGAGCATAATGGCACACAGTCGTGCTTTTTTATAGTCAAATTGGTAAAATGGCCAATTGTATCTTGTACATCTTTTTCCTCAATGTGCAACAAATAAAGTTACAGGAAATAATATGTTAAAAGTCGTATAGCGCAATTTATATCCAGTATTAACATCAAAAGTATATCCCCCTGCCCTAGTTAGAGCATGCAATAAAATAATTTATGGCAAGCACTTGTTTACGTTACCAAGTGCTGGGGGGAATAAAAATACACAAATCAAGGGAACTCTATTAAGACTTACTGTGCTCTGCTTTTGGGCTGTTTGGATCTCAGGTGAAGGGCCATCAAAGTTTGGTGCGTCCTCTGCCAAGCGCAGACATAGCTGAGCATAGAGCGAGCTATACTTCGGCTCTTCTAGGGCTTTGTCTACAATCTAACCCCGGAAAGGGGGGGGACGGGGACGACACAAGCAAGACCACAGAATTCACTATATTGTGAGAGTCTTTCAAATTAGCCTTCAAAGAACTGAGGAACACATTTCTATTAGACTAAATTAATTAATAAGAGGATAAAAGAAACTCACCAGCAAGATGATTCCTTTAAGGACGAGTTTTGAATCTACGCCCACGTTCAGGAGCTCAAGGCATAGCTTGTCAAACTTCTCAGGCGTGAGCTTGTTGAGTATGCTAGACAAAATGAGATGGTCACTGCAGGTCAACGAGTGGACATGCTTGCATGGCAAGACGGCTCGTTTTGCCTGTTGTTGTAGACACCAAGTCAGCCTCCTTACCCCCTCACTTTCCTGAAGATTGCATCATGTCGCTCTTTTTCATTGCTGGAGTTGACATCTCGTCTAGTGCTTCGTGAAGGAACCCATCTCTGAACGCTTTGCCCTGGGGTTTTCCCCAGGAACTCGCTATAAAAACACAGGAAGGAACAAATAAACACACAATCATACCTAGCGTATGAATACATTCGCCATTTGCTAGAATATCAAAAAAAGACTAAACAAAAAACAGCCTATCCAGAGAACTCCGATGGGTTACCACCAAAAATCGATTCTGTTTTAATTAGACATAGTGACGGACCTGTTGCCGACAGTCTTGGGATAGTGCTGAGGCGCACTCCTACCACCTCCTCCCCCCGAAGAAGCACTGTGGCACAAAAAAAATACAGGGAACACTCAGTACACGGAACAGTGCACAGTGCTGCCACGGCCACTACGTCATGTCCCAGTGAGCCGCCAGCATCACTTAGATATAATCTTAGCCAAAAAGGCTCTTCCCTCCACTTGGATTTACCAGGGTTAATGTTGTGGATATCTAGTTTTTTTTAGTGCGTGTGTGAGACATTCTGCCATACAGATATGGCTAAGCAGTCATTCTCACGGCCAAGTGAACCATCATAGGAAATGTAATGCCTACTGTTGTTATACAACTACTGGCTCTGTTAATGCATCTCAGTGGTATCAGAGATGCACCAGTCGACCGGCCATCAATCTGAATAGGCCGCTTTTTGCTCCTAAAGCGCATTGGGACGTTTCTTTTGTTAATTTTGGCAAGTGGAAATTAGCAACACGAGCCAAGTGTCATGTTTGGTGGAGAAATTTGGCTGAATAAAGTTTTTTTTTTTTTTAAAGACAGCATTCAAATGGAACATTCTATTCCACACTAATGGCAAATTCAGGCCATTCCTCAGCTTTAGATTATTTATTTATTTATTTATATATATATATACACACACTTTTTTTAAAGGTAGCAAAATTTGATTAAAATACAACCTCTTCATTCAAAACCTAGCAGAGTCTCTTTCAGGCACATGCCAAAATAGCTAGGCTAATGAATAAAAATTGCTTATTTTCACCACAAGTGATCCTGTCAATTGTTGGCGAACCAGATGGACAGCGCATGACAAAGTGCACATTTAGAAGAGGCAAGACGGCCTGTGCAGTACATTTACCAATGTGGCAGCTGACAAACGCCACCCCATTTTTAGCGAATCAATAGTAAATGGTGTGTTAATGGACATAGTGCTACATAATGTAGATGCACATTAATTGAGATGGGTAAATAAAAAAATATAATAAAAAGCAGCACAATAGATTCTATGCTCAAGATAGTTTTGTATCAATGTTGTATAATACCCAAGTTTAAGAGGCCAAAGTGGTAATGATGGAAGTGTAATTATGCCAAATGTGTTATCTATAGGAAATACCTATCCCAAAACATGAATTACTGTATTATTTACTTACTCCTCAGCCTAGAACGCTGGAAGAAAAGAGGGTGCTGTACTATTGCTTCACATGGGATGTAGGAACTTGGTTTTCCAGATAAAAGTTGATACAGGAACAATTCCGGGCTGTGAGGTGATGATTCATGCACTAAAATCGTCTTTGAGAGAAGTATTCCTTTAATGCACAAATGACTAGAATTACCGCCCTGTGGTTGTATGCCTCCACAAACCAGGTCAGTTTACAGCCTACATGCATGGAAAAAATCCCCTCAAGGCGTTCTTGAGATATTGCGTTCACAAGAATGGGACGTACATGAGGTCACAGAGACCTTGACCTTTAACCACCAAAATCATCTTTGACTCAAATTTTAAGGAAATTCCCACAAGGTGTTCTTGAGACATCGCGTTCACAAGAATGGGGGCTGGACGGTCAACCCGAAAACACAATGCCTCCAGCCAAGGCTGTCACCGGCGCGGAAACATTAAAAACATGCAACAACTTCCAAGAATTTACATTTGAAAGTTTAAGCACAAAGCTCAGGGGGTCTTGGGGCTGCTCTCTCTGCCTACATGCAATACGCTGAAGTGGCTCATATGTGAGGAGTGTAAAATATCGCACTGGGGGAGCCAATTTCTTGGTTTAAGTGTGTACATAAGCATGTGTGACATCAGATTCCGTTTCTTATCTAGAAGAAACCATAAAACGAAACGTTAAAATCAATTAGCTGCATTATTGTGCATGCAATTATGAATTTTATTTATAACAAGCTTTTCTCAACCCAAAGCACTATAGTTTGTAGGATCATAGAACAAAAGCTGAAGCCATTTACCATGTTTCTAGGCAACAAGGACACTACCTTGCCATACAGGTCAGATGGCGACAGGGAAAAAAAAGAACATTTGTTGTCTCGCTAGGCAAATTCAACTTGGTCATTACTTTTAACGCTGTGTTAAAAGAATTCGGGGAACTCTGAAACACAGATGAGTTTTTCCTTCCATTTCTTCCCTCTACCTTGCCTGCATGTGTGGTTACTGGCTACGTCACATACAGCCGTTAGGCGCGTAGTGCCCTGGTCGCCTGCCAGCGCGGTGCTCAGTCGGTTGTTCAGTCATTGTCTACCTCGGCTGAACCCAAACCAGACTGGTTCCATTTCAAGTTTATGTAGCATTTCCAGAGCCTCCTATGACCAAGAATTCATTCCCCGTTTCATATTCACCCCTCCCCCCAAAAAGCCTGAGGTTTGAACAGAATTGTGGCTCAAAAATCAAGGTCTGAACTGAACAATGGCTTTGGAGAAATGTTCCCAAATGGGAGAATGCACCCCCCCTCTCCCCGAGCTCATTATATCTACCCCCACCCTATCACAAAGGAGGGTGACGGCCATTTTGAGCCTCCCTGCATCCTGCTTTGTTATTAGGACCGGAAATTCCTGCCTTACAACTGCTAGCCAATAACAAAAATACACCCCTTTTGCTACATTTTTGTCAGTTACCTGAAACGAGAAGCACCCCCTTCTGCAATCACACTCTCCACTTTGGCGGCTTGACAATGAAGAATCTTCAAAAGAATAAGAGTAATAGGGAGGGTGGGGAAAACGGTGCTATAGGGAAAACAGGGGGGGAAATCAATCAATCACGGTTTTATAGTGGCACGTAACAACAATACTGAGCCTGGCTTACTTAATCAATAAGGCGTTTGACCCCCTTCGGGTGTAATATCAAACATAAGATAACTAACATGGGTTTTTAATGACATAACGGTTGATAAATAAAAGCAATACCGTTTCTACAGGGGCTAGTAACATCCTGTGGACGTGTATGCAGAATACCAATTCACGATAAATACATTGTGACAGCAAAAGTTGCTGTCGATCCACGACAAAATAGGATTCTGTGATTTGCCAGTATCAATACAGAAACAAAGCCATGGTTGTAACCCGGATAGCGTATTAGCTAGCTAACGTTAGGTTGCTATACGTCATGAAATTCATGAGCTGTTTACCACGATCACGAACTATTTGCTCTCATAATTTCCCTATTTTTCGTCCAATTGTATAGGCTGATTAAACACTGGATGCGTGCTTCTGATTTTTTTAAATAAATGTCGGCATTTATAATCTTATAAGGTCGACAAATAATAGGCAGCTACACCATGATGCAGTAAAATGTGGAACGGTAGGGTAACGTTAGTTAGCTTTTAACCTAGCTGCTACTAGTGGCTGGTACCCTTTTGTGTATGCCGGTGATTATTTTATATTGTTCTCTGGCCTGAGGTAAATACGCCTACACACCTGCCTGGGGGAAACCACAGGTACACTTGTCTTTAATAATGACGCTAAACATTAGCTACTGCAGCGGACGACGCCATTTTCTATTCGTACCAAAACCAGGAGGCTACCTACCTGCTAGCTAACTTACGGTACCCGGCTACTGCTCTAATACATTACTCTAAACGCTAAAGGTAGCTTATGCTAGTTCTTGGCTTAGCAAGCTAACAAGTAGCAGCCATTTTGGGGAGACCCGGTGCGAGTTTGTCAGGGAATACAATACACTGCCTTACCTTTAGCAAAGCGACTTCAGTTTTGAAATAGTAGGTAGCTACCAACGAAGAAATAAAAGGGGAATTAAGGAAAAGTGGGTTTGGAGAGGGATATTATATCTACAAGCAGCGAGATGGAGACGAATACAGTGCCCCCTTCCTGCCTGCTTGTTTGTTTGCGTTAGCTATGGCTACTAGCAGTTAGCGAAGGACTGGAAGCTGCCTTATGGGGCACAGAGAAGTTACATGATGCTGCACCACGTATTTTGTTGCCAGTCCGTTTTAGCCAATAACAAGACAGACATTTTAAGGCGTTTCATATAACACATATTAGCCAATGGGATGTGTCGTTAGACAAATTGACTGAAGAATCAGCAAGTTATTTTATACCATTCAAAAGAGGACGTTTCTAATGGGATGCAACTAATAGGCTATGTTCAGTATCGGAATTATTCACCGCATATTTGGAACAGTACTACTGTAAAAACGCAAACAAGGAATTTACTTGATATAGCCTACAGGATATAATCTGATGCCAGCTCTTCAGAAACAATTAAATAATCAAAAGCCATTTATTATCAAAATGGAGCCCAATGATATAAGACTAAATGTACCATATCCAAATATGTAAAACACAACTCTCAACGTTTATTTATTCATGTAGCCTATTTATGAATTTAGATTAATTAAATAACAAATTACTTTATAGGTGCACCTTGAGTTTTACATAACCTTGTAATAAATTGCAGAAAATCTTGATATTGATTACAAATGTATACTGAGCCTGAATCTATCAGGAACATGCTTGTCCACATCATTTTGTGAGTGTGTGTATGTGTGTAATATTTTACAACCTCAAAAGGAGCCATCAAAATGTTGAGTCTCTCAAAAAAGAGCATTCCAAAGAAGCCAAGATATGTAGGCAAGATTTACACCTTATAATCCACTTTGTATTTGACACCGAAAAATTTATGTTTGTGGAACAGAATTTATATCTAATTCACTCCCCTTTCCTTTTGTTATCATGTCTCAGTTCAGTGTTGGACCTTAAAATAGTGTGTGTGTGTGCGCATGTGCATGTGTGAGTGTCTTGCTCCTATTTTCTCAGCTTTGCATATAAGATGTTAATTTACATGCAAACCGATCAAATCGTAAAGGCGGATCTTGAAAAATCAGGGTGGTTTTACCACGCCAGGTTTATGGTTTGAAATCCAATTTGAACAAACCCCAAGCTGCCCACTAGAGTGTAATAGAGAGCCATGCTAAAAAAAAAAAATCAGAATCATATATCTTCTAGTAGTTCAATGTATATTCATGTTTATATATTCACCTTTGTGCCTGCCAAATCAATCAACCAGAGACTATTCTTTTTATCTTTATTAATGTCATTCTCTCCTTCCTTCACATCAGTCCTTATCTAAATATCTCAAGACAAAATTAATACAGGTTGATTTATCATCAACCATGCTTGTGTTTTTGTCAGACAAAAAGTGAATCCTAACTTATTTGGTGTAAAGGCCCAGTTGGAGTGGTGAGTAAGGCTTAGTAGATGGCAAGCTGCAATAAAATTGAATAAAGTGATGATTTGCAACTGTAAACCGCTCCTGTGTACTCCCCCCTCCGGCTAATCTTTCTGTTGCAGGATAATGCTGGGAATGTATGCAGAGATTGTGGCAGCGATCAATGCCTTCCCCGTAGCCGCTGGACTTCAACAGGCTTTCTGTCAGGATGGTAGTATTTCTGTTGATGCATGAAAGGGACGCTAAGCTGGTGGCTTTGCAAGGCAAAGGCACAATATTCCATGCGTGTAAAAGCACACATGCAGGATGGCAAGCTGTGGCTGCTGTAGGTAGGATTTCAAGAGCTATAAACGTGGCATTGCGGTCGCCATCTTTGGTGTTTTTTTATCAGTTTTGACTGGTGATTCTACACATGCAGTTTTTATGTCCCGGTGACCATTGAAAGTGCAGTTATGTCTCTCTCCCCATTCATTTAGATAGGGGCCTGGTCTTGTTCGCCTGAAATAACTGCCCGCGGGCGTTACCAACATGGCTGCCAAGTGGCCAGACTTGCCTATAAGGACTTTGTATAGTGTAATTTGGTAGAAATGCCATAGACATCTATCAGCTATCTGTGAGTGAAATGCTCTGTGAGGATATGGTTGATAGGCCCTGCCTCTATAGTCGCCCCCAAAATAATTCGGGACCAAAATGGGCCTCTTTTTACTGATTGGTCCGGCGAATCTACCTTGCCTGTCAATCACATAAATGCGCGCACACAACTACAACAGGTTTGTCAATTGCGCTTTGCAATGGCAGACCAATGGCAGGTTTTTAGGTTGCTGATTTTCAAAATCATACTCTTTCTATCTTTTATAGCTAGCTCTCGTTGCAACTCTCAAATCCTAACTACTACAGCAGCTTTAATACTGCTGCCCTTGCCCTTGATCAAGGCACTGGCATCAGAATTAGAGTTGGTCCCTGCGGGCACAGCTGCCCACGGCTTCGTGGAGATGGGTCAAAAGGTTAAAAGCAGAGGACACATTTCCCCACAGGGAAAGAAAAGGATAACTAACCAAAATATCAATGACTTATTTCCATAGTGTAAAAAAAGAAGCCCAACCTAAAGCTGTCATGTAAATTGAAACTTTACAGAGAATAGGAGGTTTAAATGACTTTTCCATTTACTTTATGGGCACACAGAGGACAAATACTTCTCACCTCTGAGGTTGGTTAGCACTAAAAATAAAGAGAATTTAAAGACACATAAATTGGTTCTGAAATAGCTTCAGTATGAACATTATCTGCTTCTCTGTGACAATGTTCAAGTTTACCACTTCATGGAGACAAGACAACAGATTGCAATGGAAACTGCAGGTTTTTCTGCTGGTAGACAGAAAGGGCTGTTTTCTGCCCTGCCGCCAGAGGAAGCTATGACTGAAGTGATATCTCGAAATACATTGAAAACAAACGAAAAGGTTAGCGGAAATAAAAAGGAATATAACAGATGCAAAAGCTTGTTCAGCTGTACTAATTGTATGTCGCTCTGGATAAAAGCGTCTGCTAAATGCTGTAAATGTAAAATTTTAAATGGAAAGATGTCAAAAACAAGAAGGGTGCAGTTGCATTTCGTTACCAGAAGGTTCTGCATATATGCCAAGTTAAGCTATGCAGCTTAAGATAAAAATTCGAATTCCCTCTTGGCCATTGGTCAACACTCCTGTCACATACTAGAAGGAATTTAGCTGGTAGAGTTTACTCCTCAATACATAGATGGTGTCCTTGAGATGTGCATTTCTCACAAATTTGTAAAATATTTATTTTATCCACAGCTTGTATTCCTCGCTATGTCTGTTTTACCATTCTTCCAATGTTTTTCACAGAGGAATTCCATTAGGAGCCATTAAGGGTTAAATGTTATGTTGAAGGACATTGCCAGGATTGGACAGTAGTGTTGCTCATTCAATAGGCCTGTCCTAATTTTTTTCCCCGACAAAAAAGCCAATCTGGGGATTCAAACCAGTGACCTTCTAGTCAAAACACCTGCACTAAACGTAGCTCATTCTTTCCCGTGCAATTTAGTTACAACATGTCTGCAATACCTTGCTACATGGCAGGATAGTCTAGTGTTGTGGGTTCGAGCCTCAGAGTTGGCCTACCTGTAAGCATCCTTGAGCAAGATTGCTAACCCCTACGTGCTCAATGTAATTGTAAGTCACTTTGGATAAAAGCGTCTGCTAAATTATGTAATTATAATTGTACATGGGCTTTGTGGAATACAGGTCAATGGTGGGGTTTTAAACCTCAATATATAGATAATCAGCTGCGTGTGGCCCATAATTATTTTCCACCTTGTCCCCAGATGCTTTTATATAAAGTCGGCCATTATCATACTGTCTGCTGAGGAGCAGGTAAACCGCCGTACATGTGGCCCTTTTCACATGTGAATCAATAATGCTTTCTGATATCTTCATTTTCATCTTACTAGACAATTACATTGCACCTGACAGGCTAATCTGAAAGAACGCATTGCGCACAGAGAGGTTTAAAGCAGGAGAAATAAATCACTGCTCATGTGAAAATCAATACGTGACAATGTTCATAAATTCCCAGTGAATTGGTTTATCACAGAGAAGGACAGTTTGTGATGTGGTTATGCACACTTCCGAATAAAAAAACAAAAAAACAAATTGAACGTTGGAGTATTGGCACAGAATTAATTATTGAAACCAAGAAATTGAAAATGCTTCACTAAGACGAAACATTAGTGCATTATTTAATAATGCCTCTACACTGTATTGCTTTTGCTGTCCCAAAGGTATAGATATACATTTGTCTTCCAAACCTTAATCTGTCATCGCTGAAAATGTTTATTTATACCTTTTTTTGAACTGTAAAGTTCATAATGTTGTTGTTGTTATTTCTGTCCTGAAAAAACTATTTCAGTGTCTTTAAGTGTCTCTGCCAAGGGATTAAAATATTAACACTTCCTATTCAACCTCGCCCCTCACACATTTAATGTAAAAATGTTCAAAGCAGCTCATTCCCAAGAGGTGGGAATCATACTTTATGGTGTATTTGGTCTTCAGGATATATATAAAGATTGAAATACTGATTGAGATTATTTGCTTTCAGTCTTTTACTTTTTATAGATTGGTTGTGTGTGTGTGTGTGTGTGTCTGCAACAATACACACATGCACACATATTGTACGTATTTTTGCAGCAAATATTCTAGAACCTGCAAGAGTTTATACCTTCAGGGATTGGTCCCTACCTCAAATGGTTTGTGCATCTAGCAAACACCAACATTGTAGCATTGCGGATATGAAATGGCCTGGTGGAATATCGTCTATACGAAAGCCATGCTTTTTAATAACCCACAGAGGGATTGATTTAACTCCCTTGGATCTCAGAAACAACGAGGCTGAATGATAAATTTGCTAGCCAGGTGTAGCTGGGGTACAGAGCCCTAAATCACTGCTCACTTGATGCTAGGGCGTGCTTTTTCTTTTGAGACTCCAAACTGAAGATTTGTAGTATTAAATTATTATTTGTAGTATAACCATGTAGCTATATAGCACATTGCCTGCAATGTTTCCTGCTGTGATTTATTTTCTCTGACTAGGCTTAGTAGGCAATTAAAGACTATTAAAACCAAATCCAGCATAAGGCTGACCAATTGAAACTAGCACCAATATCTGGGAGATGCCACTGAATTGGTGCCAAAGTTCAAAAAAGTGAAATGCAAGCCCATGGTGCTCATGGTTTCCGTAAAATGAACTGAACATTTAAATTGTGGAGAAACTAACCAATCTAAAGCTGTGTAGCATGTCCATATTGACAAAAGTTTAAACATGTATATTTGGACTACTATCCACTATCTAAGCAGCTTAGAACTAGCTCTATACATCTAAAAACCAGACCAGGCGTCTAATTGTGACAGCTGTTTATTTGTCAAAATGTGTAGCCACACCAGCTCCTGGGAGAGGCGTCTGTTTGGGGCTAGACTTTCTTAGAAGTTCTACGTTATTCTCCTATTCTTCAAAGTTCAGTGAATCATATTGTCAATACCTAATTAGTCACACTATGTACACTAAAAAGCTTGACATTTATTTAAAAAAAAAAAGAAGGCTGGGGAAGCTTAAAATGGCTATCTAACAGACCATTACGTTAGACCTCCAAGGACATTTTAAATCATACCAATTACCACGCCCCGTCGCTTGTGCCTCACAAACAGCAGCGGACGGCTGTAATGTAATGAAACAGGAGCATTCGTAAATAATTCCATGGTATGGAGCTGGGAGAGCCGATGACAGGGAAAGCCCTTCCACTAATTAAAAAGCCACCGTTCACACAGATTCTCAGCCTCATTAATGCCTTGGTGGAGAACCGCTGTCTACCGCAGTGAGCGGGCGCCGGGAGAGGTGGCAGTCAGGAGGCTGGTGCTGAGGAGAGAATGAGGCGGCCCTTTGGAGGCTGACATCCGATCCAAATTAAGTTAATTTGAGCTTCCAGTGGGCTTGTCGGCTCCTCGCAGCAGCGGGACAGCTCACTGGGTGGAACAATACGAGCTGCAGGGTTACTGTCAGGCTGTAGCCGGCGTACATCATCGCATCCTCCCCTCCGCCCCGTCTGCAGCTGCAGACTAACCGTCAACGTGCCTGGAGGATAAAGCCGTTTGCGCACAATGTGTGATGGTTTGGTGACAGAATATGGAAATGCATTTTGTCTCATGTTTGGTGACCCAGGTATCTCTTGTAAAAGAAATCCCAATGAGACTAAGAAAGGAGGTTAAAGGTTAAGTAAAAATACTGATTTGTGTTATTTGGCTAAAGTGCCACGACTAAGGCTATAGTAGGCCCACACCGAATATGGCATGAGACACCAGAAGCCCTTTCTGAGAAATACTGTATGTATCAATAAATAAGTCACTCACGTGAAATGGGATTTTACCTCGTCTCCCAAAGGCCTTGTTTATGTTCCACTTCTGTATGAGGATTAGAGGCAATTCCTCTCTTCCCCTTTTTGCCTCGTGAGAAAGGTGTACCCACAGTGGAACACAGACAACTGTGCTAACATAATAACCCCTGGCCCTTTCAGGCAAATCTCCCTTTCAAATAACACACGGAAGACCGGTTTTCTCCTTTCCGTTGAGAACAGCATTAACAAAGGCGAGAATCGGATAAGAATCCTTCTATCGCACCAAAGTTGCGTGTTTCCCACCTAGTTTGACAATAGCGAATAATGTTGCTCAATACAGCACAATACAGTATTGGTCTGATGCTGCATAGTGTACATATGCTAAGGTTTGCATAATAATGTAAATGAGCAATAATTAGCTGCAACAATAAGATCCACTGTAATGGATGAGACTGATGCTAAATGTGACCCTGATTGTAACAATTTTGCTTATATTGTAGTAGACTGACTGGGGCAGTGAACCCTAATAGCACAACACATTCTTAATCTTAAAGCTCACTCTTCACAGTCCTAATAATTGTGTGTCAAGCATTCAAGCATACATACAGTATAAGGCAATGCATTTAAATAGTAGATTAAAACCTTCATACTCATGTCAGTATGTGATATACACACTGTATGACTCTTTTGGTGGGGTGCATAAATGTACTGTATGTCTCTTTTTCTTTCAAAAGTTTACATGAACTGGCAACATGAAAATGTAATGTTTATTTATAAAAAAAAGTGCCGTCTTCTAGTCATTATTGACGTTATTAGATGGTCTGCAGGAAGTACACAGATTTCCATGCAAATGAGATGACACAAGCACAAACAAATATCCTGTCCCCGGGATAACACCCAGATTATTCCAGTGTCTAAACAAATACACGCTTCTAGTTTTTATTCATCACTTTTCTGTTTAGTTTGTTGCTTCGTTTGTTTTATCTGACAAATACTGGAACATACCAGCCAGTTCAAACAGATCAAATGAAAATCTACTTAGGCTGATATTGAACAACTGGACTGTATACGTTCCCTACCTCAATTTAAATTCACACTGATGTTCGGGATGAATTATTCTGTTTGGTCAATGTATTTGATTAACCTAATCTATCATTGTTGTTTTTAAATGTCCATTGGCTTCCAGTGTATCGTAACTGACATCTGTGACACTGTGACACGAGCGATCTTGTGTAAATATTCCAATTCTGCAGGTATCAAGCATGCATAGACCTATACTTCATATGGAAAATACCCGATCCAAAATACTAGATAACCATACTACCCATGAATACAAGGCCAGGCCAATGATAGCCAAGTTATGCCTGCTGCATTGCTATTGTAAAAACAAGACAAAAAAACACATCTGCAATGATTGTTATTAAAATGAAATTTAATATTTCTTTAATAATGCCAATAAGGATTTTGTCAAGTGTGAAGGTCTAGAACACAAACCACACAGTTTAGATGATCGTGTTTCCTGGTACGCAGAGAGATGGCAGATGGCAGGCAGATATGGAATTATTCTGCTATTGAAATTAACAACATGATGGTGGCTCTTGAGGTTGAGTCATTACAGCTATACAGTAGCAGAGAGGCCCACTAGGGTAGCCAATCAGGGCCAACCCCCATTAGCATTAATTACTCGTTAGGATGGGGCATTCCTCGGTTAATGAGACAGGGCACACTATGTTATGTTTTTCATCACTGTTGTGTGATTAATCATCTGATGGTTAGTTTGCATGGTGAGAATGGGGACTGGTTTGTTGATACACCCGGGCAGAGCGCTCTCACAATCGCAAAGATCAGCATCTCTTGAAAAAAAACAGCAGTCCCAAAACTATCTCACTACTGCTGTGTATGGAATATTAAAGCAGCCCACAGAATACCAAAGTATGTTACCAATGTGGATGCGGACGAGCGCTATGAGCTCCTCAAAGTATACTACCTTTCTCCTCTTGCGGACACGTCTCAGTGCACAAGCTCAACGCATGCGCACTACCACCTACTGGATCAGCCTGTTAGTGCACGCTCAGTGTCGCACATGCGCAGTTGACGTGTCCATGCAGACATAACAGTTTGGTGGTCTGTCTGGTGGACTGTCTGTATATATGGCCTTTAGCCATCATGATTCAGTGTTAAGTCGATCAGGTTGTTATGACCCAAAAGACCGTTTACACCATATTGTGAGGGGAGTATGCTGGTGACAAAGTGCAGCAGCCCTGCAAAAACATACTGGGTTGTCTTCAGGAGAAACGGGCAAGAAAGAAGATGTGGAAGATGTGTGTATTAGTGATGCCAACCAAAAGGCATTCAGCCAATGAAAGGGTTGAAAACAGCCGACAGTCTCCAGTCAGTCCAACACAGCGTTTAGAGTTTGGCAGAGGATGACCGTACTAAAAAATAAAATAAAATGCAATTAGAGAGGGTTAGCTAAACATTGGACTCTGGTAGCTTTATCTATACATCCTGTCAGCCATCAATCCAACTATGAGCAGATGTTGTCAGCAAAGCAATGTCTCAAGCAATGTCTCATACACATGTATGAGTTCCGTGTATGGCACTGTCCCGCCCTAGCCAGACCTAGCCAGACCTCAGTCATTAGGGGGAAGAAGCCGTTCAGAGTAGAGGTCCATCACAGTTTTAACACAACTGTGGGAAATATTTGAACCAACAATGAAAGGTGTTCAACACTGTTGAATTAATGCGCGACAAATGGAGGATCTTCTTGTGGTGCACAGATAGATTATAAAGACTTCCCTAAGCTTTTTTACATACATTGGTGCATATATGTGCATATATACAGTATATATATGCTAAAACTACAGTACTATATTACTATAGTACTCACTGTATCACTGTATATAAAATACACAAAAAACCTTTTAGCTAAATAGGTAAAACCATAAAAGACAAACGCACACACTTAGAAACATGCACAACATACACACGTGCAGAAATATAAGCATTTACCTACACACACAACCCACATGATGATATGAAATATAACACATTGTTCTAGATGTATATACGTATTGTAAATGTTAGAATATCTTCCCTGGAACACCACGTGACAGGTTCTATTATTGTAAATACACTCATGATTATGAAAGTGGGCTTTTTTGACCCCTGGCTACATTGCTATCATCAATTATTTAGCTGTGAAGGTATACTTGTAGATCAATTATTTGTCAAAAAAGCACTCAAACACCAGTGTGTTTAGCAACGAAAGGAATGTGACAGTTTACACATCTGTAAGCATGTGCTTAGTATTTGTGTATGTGCGTGCATTTAAACAGTGTAATTTACGAAGGTGCACAAAGCGGAAGCGTGTGAAGCCTTCAGGAAGCTGACATTATACTGACAGAAAAGGACGGACTTAACGTTCAAGTGGCAAAAATACAGATAATACAGTACCAGTCGGTATCGCCCCCTGCTGTTTGCATTTGACCTGAGACAGAAGAACGCTGCTTCAAAGTTAACCTAAGCAGAGGTCACATTGAGATGAACCCCACATTTTAATAACCCAGAGCAGAAACTGCTTTTGCAGGTGCTCCTCCGAGTAGTTTCACAGAGTGTTTTCATCATGCAGATGGTGCGTGGTTTCATAAAAGCCTTAACAAATGGAAGAAGTAAGTGAAGTGGACAGTTTCTCCCAACCGGAACATCCTGCACGGGTTCAATCTACAATCTGGGGGGAAAATAGGTTCACGTCTACTTTCACCAGTCCGGGGAAACAATGACACGCGGAACAGTATCCCGAGGCGTCCGAGTTCATTGGCAGTTGGGCTCAGAGAGGCTGATAGCGTATTAGCTGAACACGCTAGCAATTTCCTTCTGGGTATGTGAATCAATCTCTGGCTTGTTTTGCCGTCATTTCAACATAGAGATTTCAAAGCTATAAGACTGTATATTTTGTCAACCCCATCAGATTTTCTGTGATGGAAATCATTCTTTTCTATAGCCTTTATTTTCATCAGAGGTCTTTTAAAAAATATCTCTCCCAAAATCACAAATTTCCGCCTCACACATATTTTTTAATACTACTGTGTGTGTCTGTGTGTGTGTGTCTGTGTGTGTGTGTGTTGGAGGGGAGGGGGAGGGGATAAAGAAAGTAGGGGGAGGAGTAGAGAGTAGTGCAAGCAACTAAGCACATTGCAGGAGGCACATGTGCTGTCAGATAGACCAAAATGATTTTTGTAACAACGTGGCTTAACCACAACGGCAATTCAAACACAAAACAGAAATATAAGAGACACTCCTCATTTTCACTGTTACATATGTGCATGTCCCCCACTACACCTGACCGACACCTGGCTCTTACATACTCCCACCGCTCTCTGCCCCTCCCTGGTGTGGACAGCTGTGTTTCAAACATCAACAGTGAGCCGGGGCTGGGCTGGTATTCTGATGAGTTCTGGGGGGGGCACTATAACACAATCGAGGTACCATTAATGCCAAAGCCCCCACTCATTGCAAGACAATTAAAAAGTAATCTCACTGAGGACAAAGTCAAGCAGGGTTAGAGGCTGGGTGGCAGATACGGATGATAAGGACCCGCGGGGAGCAAGGATCAATAGTGTAGGGCATATGTCTCACTTCTGCTGGAGACACTTGAGACTCTGCCCAGCGCTGCTCAGGAACACACGTCGGTATAGATGATGCCGGAACGGGTCGGAATGAGGATTTGAAAATGTAATTCACCGATTTAAAGCGTTACAGTCAGGGACAACTCTCCCTTTCGTTGCCAATTCAGCACTCTTTTTTTGACACTCGGCAGGAAATTTGCATCTCTCCCATAGTAAAATAACATTTGTCCAGGAGGAAGACTGGGTTAGCAAAAAAAAAGGCAACATTGCCTTTATCAGGTCCCAGAGTGACCGCGTTATCTTCAGAGGAACGGATCAATAGAGCCAATCTCACACCCTGCAGAGGTTTACTGCTAAAGCACTTATTGATGCTTTCATAGATGTCGTCACCCGGTGTGCACCTTAAACCCTCAGCCTCTGCTGCCCCTCCGCACCGGAGGGCAAGAAAATCAAAGAGCTCCAAATGATGCAGAGATGCCTGTTATTATTCCACTAAGGTCTTTTGATTGTCTAAGAAATAGCTCTCCTTTGAAGCCATTTCATACCGGGGAATTCAGCAAAAACACAACTGTGAAAGTATTTTATTATATCAGCCTGTTGTTTATCCCATCTTCACTGGACTTAAGATACTCCACATACCACAGGATTGGTTTCGGAGGGAAATCTCAAGCCTATATGTCTTGTTTGATCAAACATCTTAACATCAGTAAAAGCACAAGAGGAGAATACATACACCATACACATCATAACACACACAAGTAACCCCACCATTACAACACTACAAACAACATCATATAAGGAATGTAAATATCCCATTTAAATGACCTGAGCTTCCAATTTACTGGCCACTTAAGGGGAGCAATTTCATACAACAGAATTATGTCCAATTTGAACAACTATAAACAAATCCAAAAACAAGACAAATTTGTAAAAAATAAATAATTTAAGTCTGAACATAAGCAAACCTGTAAGCAAACCTGATAATGTTGAGTTCATAGTACTTGAAAACAATATATAGCGCTTTTTTAAAAACATTGTTTTCAAGTACACAGTACAGTAATTTAATACCTCCATAGGTTACCTACATTTTTATGAACTAAAACAAGAATATCCAGCTTTCTACCCATTAAATTCTACCCATTCTTCTGTTCCTCTAAACCAGTTTGTACCTCCATTACCTCCATGTGATTTAACTCTCGAGGAGGGGCTGTTTATCAGACGTGCTGGTGTTTAACTATGTACGACACATTTGTATTGATTGGGCTTGGTAATTCTCTAGATTGAGCTGCTGGTTGCAGGCTGGCTTGCATCAAAATTAACAGGCGTTGCTTTCTGGCGAACAGCAGAATGTTGGTTAGAACCGTGCCTGATCCAAACAGCCACACAGGCTAAAGCTAATATTAATTACTATTTGTGCGCAGGATTATATAGGTTGAAACAAAGGGCCTTGAAAATGTAACACAAACGTGTTGACAAGCATTGGCATGGCAACAGATTCAGTTCCACAGTGAGGAAATAGTACCTCTGCATTGTTGGCTTTAAGTGTCTCAAAAAGACAAAAAAATAAGGCTTTTTCTCAGCTGCCAATTACACTATAATATTCTCTAACTGTTGGAAACCTATTACAATTTGATGTTTTTCACTGGATCCATAATAATTTTTTACTACAAGTAAATCACCAAAAATGTAAGCTGGTGTTGATTCAGCAGTGTAGGTGGCAGCTTTTTTTATATACCGTATTTATTTTTGTTATGGAAGACCTTTTGACAGAAGGGAGAACCAAGCATATTTTAGTGGACGGTGTGACCGGCACTGCTGTGAGAAGCGTTTCATCTAGCACAGCTTCTCAGCTGAGAGCTGTTGCAGCCAAAGGTAAAGATAGACTTGGTGGACAAGAGAAGGTATTCTTTGACAGCAGAATGTCTGTGAAGGATAGTTTACTGTAGGTTTTGTTTGAGCCGAGTAGCTCTTGTGAGTCTTATCACTCACAATTCAGTGCCTCGTTACAGCTCATTTCCATCTAAAGGCATCTGAGAAAAGCGTTGATTATGCTCCATAACAAAGTGAAAAACAGCTCTGATACACACTTGCGGGCTCCCTGCTAAGAATCATTATCATCATTCCCACCGTCACACCAAAGATCACAGCGATTTCACACACACACACACACTCACCACTCTGTCAATACAAAAAGCCTTTGCAGGTGAGGCTTAAGAAACTGAATTAAAAAAAATAACTTTTTAGAGTTGGAAGATACATTGTGAATGTCATTGCGGATGACAGTTTTCACTATAAAACAACATCAAACTGAACACATAACATGGGTAGCTACTCTGTATGCCACCTGGACAACAACTGCACGCCTATTTTTTCATTTTCCTGTGGGTGCCAGGAACCAAATCCCTCTGGTTTTCTCGCAAAGTAAAATCTGCCGTGTTTATGTTCTGAAGCTTATTTTTGTTTGCTTGAGTACGTTTAAAATCCAAAAAATAAAAAGCTTTTCCCTTTGAAGTGAAAGAAAATGGGTCTGCTCTTCGTTTCTCAAAGAGAAACCCTTCGACACACCTACTGGGCATTTATGTGAGGACATTTGCATTAATAATCACTCCCCTGCCCCGTTTCCAGTGGCTTCAGTAGTTTCTAAGGCATTAAATCAGCTCTGTCCCAGAGAGGCCAAGAGGACGAAGGAGATTGACAAAATATGTACAGCGTTCCCCCAGAGGGGCAGGACACTTCACAAATCACCCTAATTAGTTTAATTCCCCCCTGCACTCTGTCACGCACCAGTCACTCTGGGTAAATTTCCTTTTATGAATCCTACAAAGGTGCCACCTTCGCCTGATAGATGCTACTTTGGTGCGCTAAAAATAGCATATTTTGAGTCGTTTGACAGTTGGACCGCCGCTACCCTCCGAACTCAAAGCAATGCGTGACATCCTGTGCTCGAAACGCCACTTGGGCGAGAAAGTTGATTGCTGTCATAGCAACAAACTGAGAGGGTGTGAGAGGGCTTACAGGTGGCACTATCTGATATGGTCGTGTTGGTGTTGTCCCTACAACATAATACAAATGTTGCCCCAGGACAATCGTTGCAATTGACCAATCATACGTTGTGGTGATGTCATAGCTTTGCGTCTCAGGAAAAAAGACCAGAAAACCCTGGATATCTTATCCCTTATGTTAACCTACAACCACATGCCTAAACTTAACCTACCATCATCTCATAACCCCAGCCCTCATCTTAACCCTTTCCTTAACCATTAACCTCATGTTAATCAAAAGGAAAATCAGCGAAAACGCTTTTGTCATGCGGAAGTTGATCTGAACTTGGTTGGAAAAACCATACAACGTGATTGGTTAGGGGAAACATCAGTTACAGTTACAGTTACAGCATTTAGCAGACGCTTTTATCCAAAGCGACTTACAATTACATTGTTCTATTACATGGAGCAGGAGCATGGATCAGTTCTGGTTTTGTAGGGACAACACCAACACGACAATATCAGATAGACCTTATATGTGTGCTGGTGTGTGTGTGTGGCAGTCGGTGTTATGTGGCCCACTTCATTGTGGCAGGGTAAACGAGCGCGGAAGGCCCGGGCGCTGCTTGATCTGATGGCACAAGTACTCCATCATCCCCCGCTCCTCAGCAGCTAACAAGGAGCGTGAGTTGTGCTTTCTTGAAGCAGGTTACTGAATCCCCAAGGACCTCTCTGACGCCAGGGTGGTCCCTTGTGTAAATATGTGTGTGTGTGTGTGTGCGCGTGCATGTGTCTTTGTGCGTCAGCAGCCCCGGTCGGGACGGATACTCCACTAATAGCCCTGTCGTCTCGTGGGCTCTCATCCGGGCTGGGGCGACCTTGAGCTGGGGGCTCTGTAAAGATGACATGCCCGTGCCTTTTCCTTGCGCTTCGCTCCGGGCACGGAGAAAGCCGGAGAAAGCATGGCGTAAACCCTTCCATTAATCACGCGGCTCCCAGGTCATTAAGCACCCCAAATCGCCTGCTGCATCGTCTACCTTTACCGACATGCCATTGCGCCACAATAGAGCGGTGCGCTGACATTGCTCGTTAATAACATCCTCCCTCTATACTGTAGTTCCACACCTAGCTCGGCTAGGAACGCCTCAGCACCTGGCCACTAATACAGAGAGGCGTGTTTACATCTTGTAGTGATGAGGACGGAAGTCTCCATCACACAAGACACCAACCAACCCCCCCACGCCCCAATCCACCCACCGCCCTAGGATTTCTATTTGACTACACTTAGTCATGCAGACCCGGATTATATTCTCATCACCACAGCTTGCCTTGCCTTCCTTTCAACGGGGCCTCGCCCCGTGTCAAATGACGTTTGACTTGGGAGAGAATGCTTGGCCAGCGCCTGGAAACAAGGAAGTGTGGCTAAGTTGGCTGTCCGCTTAGGGCTGATAGAATGCTGGTGGGCAACGGAGAAGATGGGCGACTTTCAAATACCTTCTTCTGGGTGCTCTAGGGGAGTCTCCGTCTGAGTGCAGCTCCTCCAGGGCTGCATTACCCCCCTGATCCACTAATCAATTTAGAGGAGCGAGGAGAAAAATGAACGCTGGTTTTCCCACTCCGCGTCAAGGAGAAAGTTCATCTCTCCTGGTGCTTGCTAATATTCTGCTCGTGAAACGGAGGCCGTTGCATTATTTGCAGCCCATCTGGAGGCCATTTTCTCTTTATTGTTATATTTGTGTACATAAGGCTGCGCAGCGGCAAGGAAATCTCAATCACATTCTTGGCAGAGGAAGAGATGAGGGTTGAGATGGGCTCATCCCAAGCCTTTATGCTGACAGGAAAACAGCCAAAATTACACAATGCACCTATGACCTGAATATCGCCGCTAGTGACTGTGTATACAGTGGGGTATTATCACTCTATAATGAAATATTCAAATGCACTGGGGTGGGTGCGGGGGGGTTGCTTTCAGGACAATGGGGCAGGTAAGTGTGTAATGATATGACATAATAGGGTGGGATGGATAGGATGAATGGGATTCATGGGAAATAAACGAGAGTCTCTACGATCTCAGCGTGACGGATGAGGCCAGAAAGTGGGTCAGAACAGTAGGTTGGCTGGGTGCGCCCCTGGGCTAATACACAGGACAGAAGCTAGGCTATCCCGGCACGTCCTGGCATCATTATAAATTATGACTCATCAACGATTAAACAAAAGGGATAATAAATGCATTTCAAAGTTTTTCCGTCCACGGGAACAGGATTTTGGTCTCCAAGGTACAAAAAACGTGGTTTATTCAATCACCTAGCACTCTCCAGCTGTCTCCCACCGATGAAACAATGGGGGTGTCAGAAACTGGACCTGGGGAACTCAATTTAGACCCCTCTGACTAAGTTCACATTTGTACAGGAAGTTGTTCGTATTGTAATGATTTTCCCCTACCAATTAATCATCAGGCAGTTAGAGGTGATTGCAATGAATATTCAATTGCCTACTGAGGACTTGTGCCCCTCCCTAGCTTAATTATACTCTCTTAAGTCGCCTGTTTGCCTTGCTCACCCACTCTGCCCTTACAGTCATTAAGAAAAATGACTGTAAGGGGGGCTGGTAGTGAAAGTACCCTAGCATGCAGAAATTAGTTTAAAGGCAGACGCCCATATAGACCCTACCAGGAATGAAATCCCCTCTACCTGTTTCTCGCTCCGTTCACACTCATAAATCACCCTGCGCTACTTCCTGACTGGAGCGAATCAGAGCGTTCTGTCTTTGAAAGTGTGGGACCGGGGACATGGCAACGACTCCACCCTGGCCTTCCCCCCACGTATGCTCCACTACAGGAAACAAAAAGTTCCTCTAATGATGATGGAAAAACTAAAGGCAAATTTGCTGTTTTAAATAGCGTGTCCACAGAGATGAAAAGGTGGCAACCCTCTATTCAATGTATCGTGGTATTAAAAAAGGTCATGCAGTTGCCTAAATATGTCCTTTTAAAGTGTAAATTACAGTGGCCGAGACGGTTCAACAAAAATACTAAAGCTACAACACAAACACAAAAGCCACAACACAAACACAAAAGCTAACACAAGCACAAAAGCCACAACACAAACACAAAAGCTAACACAAGCACAAAAGCCACAACACAAACACAAAAGCCAAAACACAAATACATAAGCGACAACGGAAGTGAGTGACAACGGAAGTTAGCGTGTTGTGGACAAACGGAGCCGGATGATGAGCAGGAGGAAAGTCCTAGCATGTTTGAGAAGTAAGTGAAACATGTTTTCTTGCTAATTATGATTACTGTCGCTATGTGATTGTCACAAATAAGCAACGTTGTTCAATATCTTTTTTATTTTCATAATGTACTCTGCTCATCCTCCGGCTCCATTTGTCAACAACACGCTAACTTCCGTTGTCACTTATGTGTTTGTGTTGTAGCTTTTGTATTTGTGTTGAACCGTCTCTTCCACCGTAGGTAACTAAACCCCAAAACATGAAAACAGGAAAAAACTAGAGCATCCACATTCATGGTAATGATTAGTAATTATGTTGACCAAAGCAACGGACTTTAAGTAGGCTTTGTTAATAGGTTAATATAAGAAAAATATAAAAGTACACTAGTCTTATCCTACTGTATGCTGCACATCTGCTCACAAGGAGTTAAATTATTTCCATTAGGTGTAGAAATAACAGCGTCATGAGGAGGGGCCATTTTTCAAATCCAACCAATAGAAAACTGTCCTCATTATAACAGTGCACTAAATCTGAATAAAAATGAATTGGCCGCTGAAACTCTGCTTCCTTTGCTTCTATTACACAAACCCACTTTATTTCATTATTCCTATGAATAATAGTCCAGCCATAATAAGCAAGCCCTTCAGCATTTACTGTATGATAAGTCATTTAAGTGTTTACTCTTGTGTGAGCAAAGGACACGCCAGACATGCCTGCCAACCATGAACTGGCACATAGCCTGCCGGCCGTGTGCCAGTTCAGGCTCAGACCTTGCAGTTCAAACCCAGACCTTGCACTTTAATTCATTTGGGCTAATATGAGGGATTTTCTCTCTGTCTCTCTCTATCTGTCTCTCTCTCTCTCTTTCATTTTAGTGGATGTGACACAGGTTCATGATTAATAAATCAACCACTTGCAGACGAATACACTCATTTGATCAACAGAAAACTCACAGCTGTTTAAATTGCACGTATTGGCAATTTTCTGTTGATATGTGGTGGGACACATAATACTAATTAAACATATCATATAAGATAAACATATAAGATAAAATATGAAAAGCTTGGGTACTTGACATAACTTATTGTGTTGTTGGATATTGCATCTTAAGGCAATGACATACAGTATGTTAGAAATGTGTGCTTTTACAGTAAGACATTTTGACGATAATCCATTTTCAGAGAAGCAATTTATTTTGAAAAGAAACTTTGATGTCATAAAGAGGTTGACTACTCTTTAATGTTCTTGTTAAAGTTAAGGTTAATACAGAGTACTGTGAACTATATCATACAAATACATGTCTCTGAGATCGAGGTGCTTAGATGCACTGTAAAAATCTGTTTGTTGTTTTAGGTACAATGTTGCCTTCATTTTTACATTGTAGCGTTTCATCATCTCCTTCAACTCACCTCCACACCAAGATGTTGTTGTGTTCTTCATCTGAATTCATCATCTTGACAGTCATGTCAGAGTCACAAAGGGGGTTTCAACACTTTGTGTTAAAGGAGCATGTGATAGGGGTGTGAGTCATTCCCTCTCAACTGACTATTTTTCTCAGCTTTTTGTTAACTCCTCAAATCTTTTCAGTAAATATTCATTAATACAGTTTAGGCCTACACCAAATGCTGGAAGGCAGCAGAACAAATATTATGTGTGCAGTTTCAGCTTGTAGTTGCGTGCAGGCACTATGTAGTTTTATGAAAGATAAAATCGACGCTGGAGCTTCACATTTATCGGTACATACAATACACTTACAGTTAATGTGTAGACAGGTCGAAACCTAACAGGATTGAACAAGTAAGCCGCACAATTGGATGTAAACCCGGTGTTATTCATTAAGGCTTAAAGGTACACTCCTCATAGGCCTCTACACCTCTTCTCTAACCCTCCCCCTACAGCCACATGCACTTTTGTTGACAGCTGATTTATATATACAAGCAGTGAGCTGGCAGGGTATCTATATATTATAACGAATCGAGGAGTGTTCCTTTCAGCAGCTGACAATCCCAACATACATGCTTTGTTCAGAAGTCCTCCAAAGTTTTCATTTGGATGCTCAGAAATAAAGACTTTCATAAACAAAAGTCAATATCCCTGTCACTGGAAAGAGAAGACCATTGATCTGTTCCAATATGACAGCAGCAAAATGAATAAGTTAGAGTAAGCTGCTTATATGCACTATTGCTTCTGTTGATTTAACAGGAAAAAATACTTGTGTGGGTTGACGTCTCCACAAGAATGACTTAGCAAGCTACTTTTTAAGATCCACTGAATATCTCCAGACAGCAATTTAGCGCTTTAGTTCCCTTGGCCATGTCAGCTAAGAAATTACATAACTGGCTGCTGGAAATAGAAAAGAAGGGATCCTCTGGTGTCTGTCTGCCAGGTTCTCTAACAATACTATACATATTCACAAATACTAAGTGGATTACACTGACACATTTCATACTCAGTGGCAATTCAAAGTATTTTACAAATAAGATAAAGCAAATAACAAATAAAAAGACAACTGGTTAAGATAATAAATTTAATTATAAAATTTAAACCCAATTTATCACTCAATTAAAGGACCTGCGTGAAGTTGGACCCCCACCTAATGCAAAACTTGTCACACTCTAGTCAAGTCGGGCTAGCTCTCTCTGTCTCTCTCTCTCTGTCTCTCTCTCTCTGTCTCTCTCTCTCTGTCTCTCTCTCTCTGTGTGTGTGTGTGTGTGTGCGTGGTAGTAATTACAGGTGCGGCTCCCTGGTGTGTGATGTCGGCAGGTGTCTTCCA
>JAODLI010000021.1:103396-121037 GCA_027575585.1 Percopsis omiscomaycus
CTGACAACATAGTTTTGGATCTTATATTGCATTTCTGTCACTAGAGCCTCTGAAATATTACACACTTAACCTTTAAAAATAACATATGAACAAAATCCAGAGTAATTTTGAAACCTTTCATATATGTTCTTTTTTTATTTGAATACTTATAATGTATATATACTGTATCTTAATTTAAGACTTACCAATGCGTGTGATAAAGTTGTAAGAGAGGTCAAGAACATCCAAACTAACAGCCTCGCCCAAGCCTTGCATGCATGTCAGCTGGTTGTGGCCCAGTCGAAGCACCCGTAACTTTGCCAGGTTTTCACAGTTAACAAATGTGATGTCATTTTCCTGCGACCCAAAGAAATGTAAAAATGTCAGGATAAACAATATCTACAGACACACTGTATATACCACGAAATGACTCAATCGTACTATAGATTAGATTAGATTAGATTAGATTAGATGTATTGTCATTTGTTTATATATTCTTTGCATAAAAGTGAACAAAATGTTGTTTCTCACGGACCAAGGTGCAACAGGAAATAACACGAAGACAGTAAACATAACTTTATAAAGTGCACACACTAGTTTAGTAGCTGGCTCTATATACATACTAATGCAAAGGAGGCTCATAAAGTGACCTGTGATGGTGAAGAGAGTTCATATTGCACTCTATTTCACCGCAAGTGAAAGTGAATGGCATTTTTCACCTGTACGTCGATGTAGGCGAGATCTGGGCACAGGCCCAGGCCGTCAAGGGCTTTAAGGCCACAGCGCCTCAGCGTTAAGGACTGCAGGCGCCCACACTGGGCTAGGGTGGAGATGCTGCAGCCGGGGAGGTCCTCCAGTGTTACCGTGGTAACCTAAAACAGATGGAGATGAGAGGCAGGCAATACGTGGCAATACAGAATCTATACGTGGATTGTAATGCGCAGCGACACAGCCAACAGTGTTTGAGCTTCACCTGCGTTACAAACGGCTTTAGTTCAGTGGTTCTCAAACTGTGGGGAAGGAGGATCCTTTAAGTGATTTCCAGATTCATCATTTAAAAGAATACTCTTTTAAATGATTATTAAACTACAGTATTTGTAATCTAATCTAACCTAAGGGGTCACGGGTCAAAAGGTTTGGGGTAAACATGATTGTACAGCTTCAACAGTTACCTCCTGCAGGGTCTTCCAGCCCCCAGACTGGAGCAGGGTGTCCGGGCAGAGAGGAGGTGGCAGGGTGCCGGCCTTATCCGCGGCCCTCCTCGGCCCTCTCCTGTCCCGGGAAGAGGCCCTCGGCTTCCTACTGTTCTGTAGAGCCAGTCTGGACCACGGGGTGCAGTCCCTCATCCAGGACAGTCTCTTCTTCTCTGTGGGGTACGGCAGGCATGCCGGCAGGGAGCCCGCCGCTTGACATGTGGGGGCACGCGTGGCGCTCTCTGAGCTCTGGTCAGGATGCGTGACAGCGCCTCCTACTGTGGTGGCGCCGGTGGAGGAGACGGCGGGTGTGTGGTGTGAAGGAGCGGGGCTGCTGGCTGGCTGTGAGGTCTTGGGGGGAGCGGGGGGCTCAGGGTCTTTCCTGTAGGGTCTTTTCTCTGCGTAGATACCAAGGTCAGAACCCTCCCTGGTTCCCTCCTGAGCTTTGCTCCCTGTTCTTTGTCCTGTCTCCTCCTGCCTTCCCTCCTCTTTCCTCGCCTCCTCCTTCTTTTGGCTCTCTGTCTCCTCCCTCCTTCTCCCCTCGGACACTTTCACCTTTATCCTCTCCATCTCCTCCTCCGTCTTTCTTTTTTCCTCCACTTCCTTCCTCTTTATCTTCTCCTCCTGTTCCTCTCTCTTTCTGTTCTCCTCCTCTTCCTCTCTCTTTCTCTTCTGCTGTTCCTCGCTCTTTCTCTTCTCCTGTTCCTCTCTCTTTCTCTTTTCCTCCTCTTCCTCCCTCTTTCTCTTCTCCTGTTCCTCCTCTCTCTTTATATTCTCCTCCTCTTCCTCCCTCTTTCTCTTCTCCTCCTCTTCCTCTCTCTTTCTTTTCTCCTGTTCCTCTCTCTTTCTCTTCTCCTCCTCTTCCTCTCTCTTTTCCTTCTCTTCCTCCCTCTTTCTCTTCTCCTCCTCTTCCTTCCTCTTTCTCTTCTCCTCCTCTTCCTCTCTCTTTCTCTTGTCCTCCTCTTCCTCCCTCCTTTTCTTTTCTTCCTCAATTCTCTCCTCCTCTCTTTTCCTCAGCTTTTCCTCCTCCCTCTTTCTCTCCTCTTCCTCCTGTGTTTTTCTCTCCTCCTCCTTCCTTCTCTTGTCTGCCTCCTCCCTCCTTTTCTCCTCCTCCTCTTTCTTCTTTCTCTCCTCCTCTTGCTTCATTATCTCCTCTTTAAATTTTCTCTCCTCTTCCTGCTTTCTCCTCTCCTCCTCTGCCTCCATCTCTCTTTTTCTCCTCATCTCCTCCTCCAGCTCCCTGCGCCTCCTCTGCTCCTCTCTTCTGCGGCGGAGCTCCCCTCGCGCCCAGCGACGGACCAGGAGGCCCCTGGTGGCGGCCTGGAGTGTTGTGGCCGCATCGCAACGCAATGCCTCAGCCCTCCTCCTCTCCTGCTCCTGGACCTCCTCAAACACTCTCCTCACCTCCTCCACCTGGCCTTGGAGGCTTCTGATAAACTCCTGTAGGGGGCAGAGCGAGACAAAAATCCCCTTACTGTACGCTAAGGATATGAATATAATATAGAAACATCATTGTTCCACCTACACTGTATATTGTGACATCCTGGTATCTTCCTTTTCTTATAATAAGTCAAAATATTATGAAGTCAATATTACAACGTGCACTATTACACGTGCTGCTATTGCTAGTTATCTGTGAATTCTGACAGGGAACGACGGAAGAAAGCCCTGTTGTTGACTCTCCACACAACGTAACCAAATCCAGACCAGAACAAAACAGAATCCAGGCCCACCTGCTTTTGACAGAAGTCGTGCTCAAGGTCATCCTGGACCTCCTTGTTCCGCATCTCAAAACCCGGCAGCTGAAGATGAACACATAAAGTCATGAGAAATAACTTACAATACAGCTTGACATGAGATATTACTAGCTAACGCTATAGCATGTTTATTATACAAAACATTGGTAGACAAATGTGGGAGGTTATACAACATACATGAATGTAATTAAAAGATATTCATAGCTTATGACCCCACCACAGGTCTAAACACCATTTCCTGTATAGATCTTACTCACGGAAACAACATTCGTATTTTAGAACTGGGAAAAATGTAATTCATGCAAGTCATTATTTTTTGCCCAGAATGCTCTCACCTGCATCAGCTCCTCCTCCATCTTCCCCAGCTCCACCTGGTTCCTCCTCCCCTCTTCTTCTTCCCGTGAACACCCAAGGGCCAGGGCAGGAAGGTACTCACCTCCCTCACCTTTGTAATGAAGACCAAGACATACAGAGCCTTAGGAAATCACTGTATATCTCTGAATTCACTTTAATCCCTGCACCACATAATGAACCACATATGGCATAGCAGTGGCCTCTACTGGGCATAAGACTGTATTGCAATACAAAAAAGAAGGGCACACAGGACATAAGGGCACAAACAACATGGCTTTATTGTGAAACAGGACAGGGTAGCAGAAAATGTGCTATTAGTATAAAAACCATATTTTCTACAGTGTACTGTGTACGTATAATGCATGACTTGAAACCAACATGGTAAACAAATATTTTCACCGGACCATATGGAAAATGATTTTAATCGTATCTAAATCCTATTTTAATTATAATTTGTATATCGGTTAAGCAACAATATACACTTTCAATCAGAGGATCATTTAGGATGTGATTTTTATTTGTACAGGATGAAATTAGGAAAAAGGAACATAATACAGTTAAGCTGTAAGAACATGGATTAGACACACAGACAGCAGTGCACGTACTGTGCCACTGTGCAGTCATCGTCGACACACACAGGCCCATTGTGAACCAAACATGTGTGGGTGCTGGAATAATACAGGTGTCACTGAATGTGTTGCTGAGCTACTTTTCTGTACAAAGGACATGAATATCACCAGACTGTAATACTGCAACCTGCAGGCCTGTTAGCTTTACATTTAAGCGTACTCTATGACATGGGTGAACAGCCCTGGCTGTGTGAAAGTGGAAATGTAAGCGGCTCATTGAACCTCAGAGGGCCCACGTCAGGGCCAGATGGCAAATTCGAAGCCACCCCACACTCAGGTGCGGGAGGGGCATACACTCTGGTTTCAACCACAATGGCAATTCCAGACACAAACGCAGGAGGGTGCCCTAAACATCATCTTGATGAAAGTGGCTATTTTGGTTCTGCATTTACCAGCCACTATAGTCTGAGCTCCTCATAAAAAATTACGAGGACCCATCCAAGGTATGTCTAACGTAAAATAGTGACCGATTACAATGATTACAATTGTGATTGTTTAACCAATTACTTTCTTTAATTTTAATATTTGTATTGATATAACAGAGACGTGTTACCATCCAGGTCCTGAAGGACGAGCTTTTCTTGATCATTTCGCTTTTTCCAGGCTTCAAAGTAGCGGACCAGTGACTCTGGCATCTCATCTGCGAACTGACACGTTATATAGTCTCGTAAAGAAACGACACGTCAATAATACGGTACTGCAGCAGTTATCTTCTGTCTTACCTGTCCGTATAGTTAACGTTAGCCAGTAAAATAAAGTCATCACCTCGGTATAAAGTCAATCACCTTGAGCCTTTTAACATAAAGGCTATCGCTGCTCAAATGCACGGGGAAAATTTCACAAAAACAGGGAACTACTGTACTGTAACGTTACCTGATTTTCATCCATCTCCTCGTCTTCTTTGACAGTGTCGTACATTTTATTGTCTGTCATGGTTTTAAGTCATTAATCTTTGAATTAACCGTCTTTATCTACAATGAAGCGCTACGTTAATCACCATAACCTCTTTGGTTAAATAACTATCGTTTGTCGTTAAACAATAGCTATATTGCGTGCCTCATGCCGTGGGAAATTGCCTGGGCTAAAGTTGGAGACTCGGTCTCCATAGTTACGACTGTAAACTACGTGGCGGCGATTGGGACACACAAAGCTAAAGTGTATACACTGACAGTCAAATTAAAACGTGAAAAATAAAGTATAATAACCTATTTATTATAAATAAACTAACAATTATAAAGAGAAGACTTTGAAGTATTCGAGTACATTTAACAAGGGTTCAGGTAAAATGTAAGATCAAAGAAATGATTGAATAACATATTCAATGCATGACTACAACACTACTGAAGTAGGGTTGTTGTCATGGCATGTGTGGGCAGTTAGGCAGCCAGCAAGGGGGTCAAGGGGTTTGAGACCTTGTAGGTGAATCAGAGCCTCCTCCCAAAACATGTGCCTGGCCTTGAACAATGCATACTCTTTCTATGGCATCTCTGATCACAAAGACCGGTTCCTCCCTCCCGTGGTGAAAACAGTGCACTTGCACTCTGTCCCTTTGAGGAGATTCCAGCGTGGCCCACACAGGTTTTCCCATACACATTCCCAGGGGCTTTAGTAAAGGAACCCAGTCTCCTTCCTCATCAACATTTCGGAGAAGTACAGCACCATCGCAGTGAAGACACTGTAAAGCTTGTTCTCGGTATTTGTGACTTTCTATGAAAACAAAACAACACAAAGGCGCCGGATCAGACCAATTCTTTCCTCAAAGATCAACAGTGAATTCCACAGCGACAATGGAAGGCACTGCACCTATCAAACTTATGGTCCGCGGCTTCACAGGTCTGGCTATGGACACGGCTTCATGGAGGTCACTGTGGGTCGTGGCACAACATCAGTGCTGGCGTTGACAGGCAGCTCCTATTGGTGGTGTATCTCCTGTGTTTCATTAGGTCCTCTAAGAAGCATTGACAAAGTTAAATTGCTCAAAAGGGCCCCATCAGCAAGCCGTGTCGGCTCTGATTAGGGCCAGACCCTTTGTCGGTGGGCAAGGTGTCCGTCGCTTTTGTCTGTGCACACGGGACCCAGACAGAGACCAGACAGGCCCAAGCTGTAGATTTACATAGCAGATTACTTCTGTCAATAGTGGCTCTGGCCCAAACGGAGTGGCGCTTTGGATAGTGGCGGTGTGTTTACACTGTCAAGGTTTTCTGTTACTGGTCTGTAGCCATTATCTTGGCAGCCGTTTGGCCTACCTATCATGAACTCATTAAGCAAGAGTGCTGGAAAAAAGCAGATGAGTCCTCTCATTGCACCGATCTAGATTATAGACTTCTGGAGTTAGGCTGCTTGCCAGTTGATCGAATGGCACAACAAATGGCATTGCACAGAAACTGAAAAACACAATAACATTTTACATACATTCTTGTACAGCTCAATAAAGTGCTGACGGAAGAACATCTGTTCCTCCTAAAATTCCCAACTTTTCCAACCCCCTCCCGAAGAATGGGATTATCTGACCGTATCTGACCAAGGGAATTAAGATGGCGATGGTGGCAGCAGAGAGTGGGCCAGACCCAAATTTTCAACTGACTTGAGGTTGGCAAAAACTGTACTTCCCTCCAAGGCATTGGCAAGGATTACACACTGCAAATTTATACCCTGTGTTCGCAAAGCAGAAACAAAGTCTGCTTCGTCCATCTGTGCAAATACAGTCATGTGCTCAGACTTCCCTAAAGGGTATTTTAATCTAATATCAACAAAATAATCCTGAAAAGTGTATAAAATTCAGTTCCATGCGCTTGTGTGTTTTTCAAAGCCTTTATTGTAGATTGGGACAGAGCAAAATGTAATGTGAACCAACCTTTGTTCACAGAGGGACTTGATGAATGTACACTGAAGAGATTCAGTGAACTGGACACTTTGTGTTGAGCAGCGCTCCATGTGAAGCGGTCCTCTGTGTGGTTAACCCCACTCCACAAACCCCAACAGACAATAGACCTCTGTGACACCTAGAAAATCTTGCCGTTACAAAATGATGATGGATGACAAGACTCGAAACACTGTGTTAAATCCATATCAAAACTGATATCCTCTCTACAGTAGCTAGCCCCTGTTACTGTAGCGCAAGGCTACTGTGATGAAACCCACTCTCTTGAGTAGAGCATCTATTATACGGGAATGGGCACAGATGTTATCGTGAGTCATTACTGGCTCAGAAAGCAATTCTGAAAACACAATTCTGCAATTGTGAAAACACACAACGTTATAGTTAACCACAACATATAGATATAACAATAAATGCAAAGGCATTCAAGATTTAACCTTTTATTGTTTACACATACAGTACATGCAGAGTAGCAGCAATTAGTGGTAGTGCTTGGTCATAGTTCACACTTCACACAGACACAAGACAATCAACAAAATATAAAAGTACAAATAAAAATAAGAGAGAGAATATATACAATAACTATAAATTAATTTATTAATTTAATAACTTTCATCGCAACTGTACTCTCTGGGTCCCAACACATAGACTTATACCGCACACACACACACACGCACACAAGCACACACACACAAAATCCCAATTGTGAGAGAATATGCATCCATGACGTAGAGCTTGAACACTGTGATTCAGGCAAGACACAACATGGTCGGACCAGATAGGATGTATCACTATCCTTCTTTTTTCCACCCACTAAACTCCCAGCCAGGAGTTCTCATAGTCAAATAGTATGACTCTCCTATTGGTTGGAAAACTACTGCACAGACTATTTTAACAAACTTATCAAAGTAGGCTCAAGCTGCCAATGGCCAGTACAGAGGGTTTCTGTTTCTCAAAGAAGCAGACAGCACATAAAGACTTTGTTTATCCTCGGGGACAAATGGCTACTTCTGCTCTTTACGCACAAGCTTTGTCAGATATTATAAACTTGAAGAAACAGCTCAAAATAGTATAAATATTCTATACTGTTCTATGTGGATCTAGCAGTAAGAGAAACAAGAACTCCCTTTAGCCTGTTCAAAGTCATTCTTACTGGCGCTAAGCATCTTACAATTTAGCAGACAAATCCAAAGTAACATACAGTGAGTACAATTACAAAAACTAAGGAGTAGGCGTTAGATGTCAAGGCAAAGGTGCTTACAGGTAGGCCGGGCATGTCAGGTCCATGACCTTTTCGGCTGCGAGATGAGCTCCCTAACAAAACTAGTCTGTCCTGCCTAAATCTTCCAGCACCAATAAACATGCAAACACACCTGGTGAAGCGAGCCCACATGGAAACATAAAGAAACCCCACCCAGACATCATTATGTTTGATGAACATTGTCTCTTTAAAATAGCTCTTTGGGTATGTGTTAGTGTGTGACGTCACCCATTCGTTTCTGAAGGGACATTTTGAAATGATAGACGTTTGGCATTAGGTTAGTATACCAACTGAATTTGATGTTAACCCTCTCACAATTGGTTGAAACATACTCTTCTGTTACTTGTTTTGAAGTGCCTGAGAGTGCTCTCATGGCACTCTCTCAGCGCCGTCCCAAATCACCGAAGCCCTCCAGCCCAGGATGACTTGATGGGCGCCGAAGCATAACCAAGGACATGTGACGCTTCATGACGCAGCGAAAACCAATGCCTTAACTTTCCAACGGAGGTTAGGGAGGGGTAAACTCGTGACAGCTACACAGCATCATGTTACCGAAGTCGGGGTTGAACATGAAGAATTGAACAGGTTGGCTGCCATCTGGGATGGGCTTTGTGTTTACAATTGCGAGATTGGAATAGTAGCCTTTAGGATATTCTTTAGATTACATTTCACATTTACATTTTAGTCTTTTAGTAGACGCTTTTATCCAAAGGGACTTACGATAGGTACATACACCAGTCATGATTAAATCATGATTAAAAGCATTCCGTTAGAACAGTGACACCAGGAGTCACCAGACCCAGATACAGTGGCATTGCAACGATCACATAAAACAGTGGAGCGATCCCATAGATCTAAGTATTCCAAGTTGAATTCCTAAGATCAGCTCATTAGAGGATGTGAGGAGTAGGAGGTGGAGAGGTCAGTGTCTGAGGAAGGCACTGTCCCCAGTGGAAGATGGACAGGGACTCTGCTGTCCTGACAGCTGAAGGAAGCTCATTCCACCATGAAGCACCAGGACGAAGAAGAGAGAAGAAAGTCGTGAGACGAGCGACGCCTGTGTACTCGTCGAGATTATTATGAAAACATCATAAGTCATAATATAACATATTTCGTTTTTCCAGTCAATCATCCACTTAGATAACATAAGATAAAACAAATACATTCTATCATGGTCTGTCTGATCGTACAGAATACAGCAGAATAACAGAATAACAGTTTAGCAACACAATGGAAATCAAGTCAAATACAGTACAAAGGCCGGCGACCAAGACCAAATCATTTGGGCACTTATTTTAATATTTGCAAATTTAAAATATTTTGTATTAACCCAAGTAATTTATAGAGCAATGTGAGTGGACTCAATGTTTAGAGACCTAAACACAAAGACAAAAGAAATTGTGTTCATGTGTGCATGTGTGCATGTCATAATTGGACAAAGCACACACACGCATCCAAAAATTGTGGAGTCATAACCAAGATATTGATGGTTGTGAGTTGTTTAAGATACTTACCAAACAGTGGATACCAAAATGTACACTACAACTTGAAGCATATTAGCTATGCGACTCCGACCTTCCAAAAAGGAGTTTCTATCACCTTGCTTGGTATATCCGGGAAGAGGAGCACATCTCTCTCATCAGCCCATGATCTGATCCCTGAAAGCCCATGAATCGTACTTGCTTACACATACACACACACACACACATTCAGTTTCCTGGGTCAGGCTATTGAGCTAATCAGCATGACAGGGAACTTCTTCCATACAAGCCATCAATAATAATTGAGGATACTGTAACAATATATTAATAAAAGTTTTGGTAATCAAACGGATTGTTTTTAGGTTTTCCTATGTTTAACAGGTACCTTGCAGAAACCATATGATTTTGTGAATGAACCCAATGACAGCTGAAATCTTGCATTCATTTTTTACAGTGACTCGGGAAACAGTGTAACAAACGTGAAATAAACTAAGTTCTCCTTCAGCAGGAGGTGATAAAAGCTATAATGTGGGGCAGGATTTACGTCAACAATGGCCCACCAGGGACACAGTACAATGAGACATAAATACCAGGCAAACAATATTTAGTGGGTTGAATTGAACAAACACACATTCCATACACACAAAAATATAATAGCCTAATAATATTAGCAACAATAATAAAAAAGAAGAAATCGTCTTTTGCAGTCAGACATGCAACAGTGTCAGTATTTGGCTGTACATCATACACTGTAGGCCTACATATACATTGGTTTATATACTGTAGACCTTCTGGAGTGGAACTAACTGAATGACAATGAAAAAATATTCTCTCACTTCTGTTTTATTTAAATTTAGAAAGAAACGTTATACAGAAATAGACACTAATGTCTTAAATGACAAACTATTTGATATGATATTGTAGTCACGCTTTTGATTGTTATAGCTAACATAATATGATAACGCAATGCACACGTGCATTGCATAATACCCCCCCCCCCCCAAAAAAAAAGAAAGTGAAAGAAATGTGTAAATGGAAAAAGGCAAGCAGGTGGGCGATGTATATGAAAAGTGTTACTACATTAATGACTAGGCCTAAATAGTAAAGATTTTTCAGACGCGCGCAAATACAATAAATTCCCCCCCCGACTTCTCGTATTTATAGTGGACTGTACCAAATAGGATGAAGGGTGTTCCCTACAATCAATATTTATCATTTAAAGTGAACAATCTTTATAATTAATTATTTTAACGTATTAATATGGATAATAACAAATTTTATACTAAAGAATAATCATTCCGTAGAAAATTACATTATTTCTCTCCTTAATGAACAAAACGGAAAAATCCCCCCTATATCACTGCGTTGGGTTCTTCGCTTTCGACATAGACAAGGCAATGCGATCGAGCCTGTGCCATCACACACACACACACACACCGGCTTTATTGGTCTACAGCAGCGAGTGATAATGTCTGCCCCGTGCATGTGCTCTCACAATTTCATTCCTTGAGACTCACTCTTTGAGGTGAAAGGCTACTATTTTGCACAGGTAAGTCTCCTATCTGAGCAATTTGTATGTTTGTGGAGCGGGTGTGCGTGCGGCTGTCGAGGGTACCAGTGGGCTAGACGTGGTCAGAGAATGATGAAATACTTACATAGATGGCATGGCGACAGGGCGGGAGGCAGGGCATCATTGATTTTCATCTCGAGATGAACACATTGTCCTGGAATAGGCTCACAATGAGCACGTGTTGCAAATCGCATTCATTTTTTTACATTTTACATAGCCCACCGTTTCGGTCATAGGATAGGGGCCTATTTGCTGGTATATTGACTTTATGCAGTACAGCGAATTAAGATGTATGATATTTACAGTGTTTGTTTTTGTTATGTTATGGGGATCTCCATTATTATTGAATATTTATAGTGAATTAGAGTATCAGTTCTTACAACGTAATTGTCTAGTATAGCCTACAATTCCGCATTCCCTAGAAGGAGCGTGTTGCCTTCCCTTAAATGATTATGAAATAACTCGCTTACATTGGCTGGGTTACAAATACCAGGCTAATCGAGAAGTGGCAAAGAAAATATATTTTTCACATAATCATAGGGTGGCTGAAAGGCGTGCTGCGTTTTGCATCATATGTAATTTACTGTATGTGGGCGGATTATGCCAGACGTAGTCTACCGTAGGCCCCAGCATTTGACAACAGCAGAAATTCAACCTGATTGGCGGAGGTGTTATTTATTGAGCTGATGGGTTTCCTCACCCCTAATGCGTCGCGGAAAACTGGTGTTTGGGTTCGTATGCAAATCGCCTCGTGCTCTTTCTCGTTTCTCATCAATTATTCACACTAGAAATGTGATAGTGTCAACACCCTTCTAAAAATATGACCATGGCTTTTTCAAAACAATGAAATATAAATGATGTCCATTCATAGATCGCATTCTCGTCGTAATTTAAAAATGTCAAATAAATGCTATCACTTGTGCTGTGTTTTGCTTTTTTAAACATTTTTAAACATTTTAACAATCTTTATACAGAAGAAAAAAAACGTTTTTAATGACAAACTATTTGCTATTATATTGTAGCTTATGTTTGCTACAACATTCTATGATGACCAATGCTCATGTAAATATAAAATATAAATTATATTAATAGATTTAGACAATGCAGTCATGTGATTTCCAATGCCTGAACCAAATAAATGTGAAAAATAAACAAGGTTTTGTATGTAGAGGGCTATACACTATGTGATTGAGAAGTGCTGTAAAGGGATCTAACCGCAAATAAAATCTTTAGTCATAAAGTATCTATACTGCATTCACTGTCATGTTTTTGTATCCCACAGACCACTGGTGACAATGAGGAAATAAACCACTTTCTCTACACTCAACCTCTAAGAACTGTTTCCAACCCCCTTAGACCCCCAAACCAACAGCTTCGCTCCTCTGAAGTCAAACGTGACTTCTTCCCACAGACGCCCTCCCTGCGCTCCCAGCCAGCCGAACCCCAATAGACGTCCCGCTTTGTCAAATGCCCAAAAACAGCAAGGCCGTCAAGAGAGAGCTTGACGACGATGTCACAGAGTCTGTCAGAGACCTGCTGTCCAACGAGGATGCCTGCGACGACTCCTTCAAGAAGAGCTCGCTGATCGTCAACAGTCATGTGGCGGCAGACGGGAAGGGAGGCGACGTGGAGGAGGGCGGCTCAGACGGTGAGGAGGAGGAGGAGGAGGAGGAGCGTCCCGCCTGGAACAGCAAACTCCAGTACATCCTCGCCCAGGTGGGCTTCTCTGTGGGCCTGGGAAACGTCTGGAGGTTCCCCTACCTGTGTCAGAAGAACGGAGGCGGTAAGTGCTGTTGGTTCCTCTCGATTTAGACATCACAGTGAATCGAACAGGAGAAACAGCACCCTCTACAGGTTGAACTGAGTTATTGCATTTACAATTTATCCAAAGCAACTTATAATTGTGTGAAAGTATTACAAGGTGCAGATAGAGGGTTAGGCATCTTGCTCAAGGATGCTTACAGGTAGGCCAACTCCGGGGCTTGAAGTCATGACTTTGACTCAGTGTGTAACCGAACACTACAGCCAATTAGTATGGAGTTATTTCACTGCCATAAATTGTAAGGACAATTATTTGTTGGGAATTTACGTTTCCTTCGTTTCTCAAACAGATTTTCTTTGCTCTCATGCAAACATACGTGTACGCACTGAAATGTATCCTGCTCTCGCACTGACTTTCTTTCCTCTGTCAAAAAGTTGGCCTGCGCTCTCACATACTCTGCTCTCGCCCAAATACACTGCTCGCTCGTTGGGGCAGAGTGTGCACAAACTCAAATTTGTCTTGCGCGCTCACAAACCTGACCTTTTGCTCTCAGATTTCCACTCCTTGCTCTCGGATTGTCACCGCTACAACACTGCCAAAAGTCCTCAGCCAATGGGAATAGGTTATGGGTTTGGACCAATGAAATAGTTCCCCTACTCCATAGGACCCCACAATCAGGAAAGTTGGCAGACTAATATGTACATCACATTATATTGATAACTCAGCAGACAAATTAAGTCAAAACTATTTAATTCAAAATGTCCATTCCAATTTACAGTATTAAAGGTATTTGCATTGCACATTGTGTTTTAAATATGTTTACAACATGAATAATGAATTGATGATCGATTTCAATCCATCATTTTGTCTATTCCCTATCCTGTGTATATTTTCCTTGTGCTTAATAAAATAAAATAAAACGTTGTTTGCTTCAACCACCTCTGGGGATAGTGAGGGTCGTGAGTCTCCGGCACCGTTATTTTGTGAGTCGGGGGCTGAAAAGTTTGGGAACCCCTGATTTAGCAGATACTTTTATCCAAAGCGACCTACAATGAGTACCATTACAAGTATTACAAGGAGCAGGTAGGGGTTAGGCATCTTGCTCACGGATGATTACAGGTAGGCCAACTCTGGGGCTCAAACCCACGACCTTCCGGCTGGGAGTCCAACACCCAGACCACTAGACTATCCTGGTCCAATTGCTTTATCTGATTGACTCAAATTGACTCATGGTATACTGGCATTAAGCTTTATTTTCATGCACATATTTAGGTCATGGAAGGATAAGGGACCATCGCTGGTCCTGTAATGGTCACTGATTGACTGGAGCTTTGTCAAGTGGAATAAGTAACACAACATGGGTATTAGATGTCATTTCTGGTTCCTCCAACATTACAAGGGACCAGTAAGGAGTGTGAGGGGTTAACACTATTGGGCCCTGATGACCCAAATCAAATACATTCCTCTGTCCTGTGTATAAACATAAGTGATAGAGACATATTTCCCATTGTTTTCCTTTTAAGATAAGCTCAATATCTCAAAACTTATTGTCACCTTAGGAGACACACAGACCACACGAGCCTCATGAGCAGCCCTGAGGCCCGTTCATGAGATCAACACATGCCCTGAACAGAATCCAGCATTAAGGAATATGAGTGTGCTATAAAGAGAAGGAATGAATCATCCCTGTTGTATTTCACTATCAAAACTTGAATGAATCAGATAGTGTTCATCTCTCAGAGCGTGTCACACTTCCCACTAGGGGATTATGAACAGCCATTGACTGTCTGCAGAAAGCTGATTAAAAGCCCTTCCACTTAAGTTAGCTAAAGAGGATTTGTACGCCTGCATACCTGCATATTACATGTTACAATGTGTTGTCTTCAGCCTATGTACTGTCTATGTGGACACAATTAAGATTAACATGGCCATATGCCTGGCATGACTCCCTCTGGTTGTGGGTGTGTCCAGCAGTGCCAGCAGTTAGTCAGGACCCCGCCTTAAGCTTCTTCATGTTTTCCAGGTCTGTTTTAAATGGCTCAAAGCACCCTGCTGTGTTCTACTGTAATTAAATTAAAATGGCAGGTCTGTGGCAGTGACGATTCTGTCACAGTTTCTGCTCCATCTGCTGCTGCATGTGTGTGTGTGTGTGTGTGTGTGTGTGTGTATGTGCGTGAGTGCGTGCACGTGTGTGCGCGTGCACAATGCTGTGCCACACTCCCCAAGCTGCCACACAACAGAGAGCAGAGACAAGGTAATCAAAGGCTTGTCAAAAGGCAGTCTGGATCACGCTCAAAGCCAGTCCTGCGCTTTTCAAAGTCTTCCTCACTAAAGCCTTTTAGCACAACCCTTCACTTTTGTTTTAAAGGTCTCCTGTCGTATAAGTCAAGCTTTTTCAGTTGTGTGGTCAGTTGTGTTGTCTGATGGGCCCTGAAAGGGCTGGACTCATTTTGAAATATGTCAAGCAATTTGGCCAAAAAACCTTTTCTAACAAAAGAAAAACCAGCCAGTAAGATTTCACCCCAGGTGTGACATCATTTCTCGATTGTAACCAATTGTTTCTGATCTTTTCTCGCACTGCCAGTCAGATGTCCATTCAAGTTAAGGAAACACCAACTAAAACAAAACTCGAAGGGAGTAAGTCTGTCCAAAATGACATGGAGATTGGAATGAATGGGGCCTTTAATGATGATAATTCCTGCACTGAACACACTGAATGATCACATTGTGTGGACACCAAGCCATGTGGTTTAGCCTAAAGACAGGAAATTCATTTTATAATTTGACCTTTGTCTAGTTAAAATAACCGTGCATGGCCTCCGGGAGTAGCAGTAGTCATGCAGCTGAACCCAAGACAGGTCCTCGCAATCAAAAATGGGCCGTGTGTATGTGCGTGCTTCTGTTCAGGTATTACGCATGTGTACACCGCATGTATCCAAATACCCTGGAGAAACGGGTTGGAAATGCTTATGAAATCGCATAATAATACTTTACCAGACGTTACTCACTACCGGTATAAGTGGGCTGACTTACGTTAATTGAGGTAGTAATTTTCCACACAACCTTTAAGTGACCTAAAGTATTTGGGTTTACAGTGTGTTGAAGACAAAACACACATGGGCGTTCTTGCCTTGCTGTGCACACAGGATATATACTGTTCCACTGTGAGGCTCTTTTAGTCTCATGAGGAACCGGCGACTATATTAGGAAGGCTGATTGCCATCTCTTGAGTTTCTGTATTGTGAATATCCAGGGGACCCCATTGAGACGACAGCACTCTGATGCTAATTTTAAAGCCTCTTCCGAGAATGCTTCACATGCACAATGAGCCAGAATTAGGTGTTTTAATATTAAAAACAACTTCAAACACTGTACACACACATACACACATGCTCCAAAGTGGATACAGAAGCCTAGTGGTTGTTTTTACAATGATCCAAAATTAGAATAGCTAATATTAACTACTATAGTCAGCACACACACACACACCATCAACATTCAGATGGTTTTTCATTTAAATAGTTTTATTGCACACCGCGATAAATAACAGCACACCAGCAGATTATTGAATGTTTGCTCAAAAAATAACAACAATTTATAATAAAATAATGAATATTTGCAATCATCAATTTTACTTATAGACAGACACACACACACACACACACACACATAACTATAACTAGTCTATAACTAGTCTATTTCGGGAAGAACAGGAAGAGGTTTGGATAGACAAGTCAGATGAAACAATAAATGATATTGACACGACGATCAAACCTCTGTCCTCACAAAACACCCTGAATCACCGTATACATTACATGCAATCGCCCCAGTAACATAATCTGAACTAGAGATCTATACCTCCTGTACGTACTGTACAAAAATATAGAATTTCTGTTAAAGATTCATCTAAGATTATAGATTCAGACACAAGTACAAGCAGACACTCTTGTTCCTCCTCTCCTCCTAGCATCACGTGAGGCTCACATGTTACCAACACATCCAAGACATCCCAGAGAACCCGGCCCATGCACTTACCTTTGCACTGCAACAGCCCATTACATTCCCCCTAAAGCCTTAATTGTAGAAAGCCATTTCTGCTTTCAGCTGCACGCTGAGGCGTAGGCCCACTGTGTAATTTGGGTAATTTCAGACTCCACTGTCTCTGATTGCACCATACACACCATCAGGGACGTATTAGGTCGAGACCGTAAATACAGTTAAGAGGCTAGTAGGGTGTGAGTGTGTGTGTGTGTGTGTGTGTGTGTGTGTGTATACCCTTAAGTCTTTGAAAACCTTTGTTACATCTCTACAATCACATTAATTTCCTATGAAATTATTGTAACAAAGCATTTAAAATGTAGCTATAGATACAGAAAATTATATACTATTATATATTGTTAGATTCTATTATAGACACATTGCATGTGTGCGTGTGTGCGTGTGTGGTCTGAGCTGTTTCCAGGGTTACAGGAACTAGCTAACCATGTTACCTTATGATTACGTGATCAGCTCTCATTTCCACCGCGTGTCCTGAACGTCACCCTGCGCATGTGTGTGTGTGTGTGTGTGTGCCTGTGTGTGCTCACAGGAGCCTACCTGGTGCCCTACCTCATCTTGCTGGTGATGATCGGTATCCCGCTGTTCTTCCTGGAGCTGGCGGTGGGCCAGCGCATCCGGCGGGGCAGCATCGGGGTGTGGAACTACATCAGCCCCCGCCTGGGGGGCATCGGCTTCGCCAGCTGCGTGGTGAGTGACGGGGGGGGGGGGGGGGGTCCTT
>JAODLI010000021.1:121137-144898 GCA_027575585.1 Percopsis omiscomaycus
CCTAACCCCTATCTGCTCCATGTAGAAGCATCATGTAATTGTAAGTCACTTTGGATAAAAGTGTCTGCTAAATGATCTAATTGTAATGTAAGTCAAATGTAATGTAACGTGCTTAGGAAGGTTCAACCAAAGTGACGTGTCACAGAAATCCCAACCTTCACATAAACCAATTGAACTTCCTGGTAACAACACAAACAATAAGGATATTTAACCTAGAGACGAGCCAATGATAAGAACTGAGTTTATGAGAACTTTGTACCTGATGACACTCTGCTCAGAGACACTGTTTATAATAATCTAATCTTTTATGGCTGCTGTTGAAGTACTTTCATTGCAAGTCACCACTGTGTCATTAAGTTAATGATAGGCCTTCCTGTAAACATAGTCCAATTTTGCAGTCTGGTTTTCCAACAAACTTTAAACTTTTTCTTTCTGCCATCATGATTTGTTAAGAATTTCCTAAATTATAAGTCGACTTAAAAAAAACAGAATTCCGGGTAAACTTATTAAATGACTTCCCCTGCACTACGCCGGAGTGCGCCACAGTTTGCTGTGTCAATTGGCAAAAGTGCCAATTAGGGTTACCCAGAGAACTCTTTCTCTAATACTCGCTCAAGATACAGCTCTGAATGTATTTTGGGGAACAATACTGGTTAGTCTGAAACAACAATTCTGAGGAACAGTATGTGCAAGCATTTTCAGAAAACAACTCACACTGTGCCAGCTGAACAAGTACGTACAGTACAGCAGCCCAATGACAGCAGGATTTGACTTTTGTTGTCATGGTGTTTGGTTGCTCAAGAGGCCCAACAATATAGTGTTGTCTAAAGATACAGTAATTCCCCCAAAACTCAAAATTTCCACTGCAGCCCAATGTTTTAGCCACAACCATGCATGAAAGTGCACATGGGTGTAGGGGAAGCGGTAGGAGATGATATGAGCCTATGAGCTCTATAGGCAGCTCATGAAGGATTAGAGGGGAGTGCAAGGCTTCATAACATTTTCATAACACTGGTTTAACACAATTCCAGACACAAATCGAGGCCTGTCCCTTTAAATGGTTTTGTCCTGATGCAAAAGAAGTCACTGTTCAGGAAGCATAGATACCTACTCTTCTCTGAAATGTGTCCAGTGTGCTCGGACAAAGTTCCAAGCTAGAGCCTGCCCCGCCATATTCTGGGCAATGTCGAGAACAGTGGACACTGCATCCATTTTCCGAATCTTCTCTGGGTCCAAAGTGTACTCCAGGTATCTGCAAGATAAGGAGGGCAGTGACAGTTGATAGTCTTCTATAATCTGGTTAAACTGTGAGGTAGGGTATCAACTGATTATGATTAGGGTGGTGGTTAAGTTGTATTTGATATACAGTAAATCTACAACATGTTGGGTTTAAGGGTGAAAACAAATGTTTTGTTATGTTACATTTGTGAGAGCTGACCATAAAAAAAACAGACAGACAAACAGAGGCTGGCTGGCAAGCTGGTTGGTTGCGTTTTACCTGTTAAGCAGCCAGACTTTATTGGTGCAGGAGAGGGCTTTGCGGAGCTGGTCTCTTTCAGCAGCTATGGTGGATTTCTGATACATTTTCCAGGCGAATTCCCACTCTTCCTCCCCACCTTGGGCCACGGCCTGGCAGTAGATTGCAGACCGCAGGTTTTGATGGATAGGCCTACTGTTTAAGACATAAGAGGTAATAGGTTTTACACAGCTTACAATGTATCAACAGCACATGAAGGGTTAATAAACAGAGGCGCTTTGGGGCAGGATTGCTGGGAGATCTGTAAGGCTGTCCTGCAGCTGAAAGGTAGTTTTAGTGTTTTGATATGAGTAACTTTGATGCTAATGATAAATGCTGCCTCACAAAAAATGCATTCAATAACTATTGAAATATTTATAAAAAAGTACTTTTATCAACTTAATTTCTAATTCACATGACAATTTCAACCCCATTTCAATCAAATAATTTCCACCCAATTGTGCACACATACACACACCGTATGATTTGAGGAGTACATACGTATTGTTGTCATTCAACATCCACTGGTTGAACATCCTCTGTACCATATCCTGGCATTCAGTGAGGCCATTGGAGCACCCCAACTCGATGGCGATGACCTGGTTGTGCCTGGAGATAGAGAAAGGATACGAACATCTCCCATTAAACTGACATATTCTGATCCATATACAGTAGGTGCACCTTTAGTTTTTCACCCTGCATGGAGTTTTGATTTACTCTTTAAAGCACATTTAATCTTACTGCATTGAATGGTCCTCTGGAACTGTTGAGCTGTCTGTGTAGTTCCGAAAAAACGTATACAGTCCTCCAACCTGCCTCCTTAAATATGCCTGGCGTGAATAAAACCAACATTACATCAGTGCTTATAGTAAGGACACGCAAGTATAATTTTATTTACAGAGTTAGTATTTTCATATACCAATTAAATCTATTAATGTTACTATAATTTCAGATAAAATACTGTATGTTTAGAGGCAACTGATATATATATATATATATATCTAGATATATATATAGATACAGTATATATATATATATACTGTAAATATAGATATATATAGATATACAGTATATATATATATAGATATATATCTATATATATATATATATTCTTGTGGTCCCCGGGGGAGTCCTGATCCACCGGTAGATGTACATAACAATATGATTTGCATATTGCATGCGTGTGTGTGTGTGTGTGTGTGTGTGTGTGTGTGTGTGTGTGTGTGTTTCACCCCACATGCCTGCATGGGTCCGTAAACCTCAGAGCGGTCAAACATGAGGACAAAGTAGTTGAGGTTCCTAACTGCAGACTCCCAGGGGATGTAGGCCGTCTCATTATAGAGAAACCGGGTAAAATTCAGACCCAGTGTCACATTTACATGTTTAGCCCTGAGGAGCAACAACGAACAAGTTGTATTTAGGTTGTTTTATTCTATTTTACATTTTTCATGTATCTACCATATGATTTTATCAATATTCCTTCTGGTGACATTGTGACAACGCAAGATACTGTATGTTTAATGTCAAGAAGACTACAAATATGGTGACACAGACTTTGGTGTGTTAAGAAAATGGCATTGTTTAGTAAAGGAACTCCTAAATAGAGCAATACCAATTAATGAAATGTTAAATCTACAATCTGATATCTCTTAATAATATAAGTGTCTGTTTCTCTGGTATTTGTCAGTAACACAAATCAATCTGCATTACCTTGCTAGGTTAAATGCATCATCGATAAGTTGTCCTCTGTTGATGAGTGGTATTTTCTACAAAAAAAGAAGAGAGACTGTCTCAAACTACATCTAGTTACACAGACTGTGTAACTTGAACATTCTGTTCTGCATCGCAAGTTAAATTAGTGGACCAATCAAACATCTCACGTTTGGGTCCTTCTCCAGCTGAGTCAGGAGTCTTTCCCAGTTCTCCGGGTTGTAGTTGACTCTGAAGTATCCAGTGGCGTTAACATTGGCAAGAATCCACTCTCCAGCTTTAGAAACTAAGTCTCCCCTACTCTCTGTTCAAAAGAGAGGGCGAGTTTACAGTAGCCTGCTTTGGTTGAAAGCCACCAGTACAATTATCCATTACTAGAGACCTTGTTCTTGTCATTTAGGAAAGGCTGGCAGATAAGAAAGTCTCTGAGATAGTTTGTTTGTTTGTTTTTTACAGCTAGTTGTTTGAATTGCAGCAGAGAAAACTATGAAAAGAATATACAAATATCAACAGTATTACTATATTATACACTGTAAAAAAAAAAGGACCACATAATCATCACAGCATAACACCATGTCAATTAAACTTCAGGGATATCAATCTGGCCAGTTAGGAAGCATAGAGAATTGTGAATCAGTGTCACCTGTTTTTGTGCAAACGAAAGTGACAGGTGCACTGGAGAGGCAACAGCAAGACAATTACTCTATCCTTATCCTTCTGACTGATTCTTCTCTAGTCTTGCGTTTTGATAGTGTCATTGTCACTACTGGAAGCATGAGGCGGTACCTGCAGCCCATTCAGGTTGCTCCTTGGGCGAGGAGGAACAGAAGGAGCACTGCCAGAGCCCTACAGCAATTGTCTGTGGCCACCACCTGCAAAACCATTCCCTTTTTGTGGGTTGTCTTGCTGTTGCCTCAATATTATTGACTGGGCCACCTTTAAGCATAAACTCACCACAATATTTAAATTCTCTTACCTTTGTCTTTTTGCAGATTGACCAGAAAAGGATGAGCTGATTTCTCAGACATTACTCTAATTGGGACCTTCCATATATGACTAAATGCAGAGATATATATATATATAAGAAAGATTACATGAATTAACAATTGTATTAAAATATTAAGTAAAACTTGGAAAGATGTGAAATTTTTGCAAGGATGTAACATTTCAATAAAAGCTAAGGTAAGACACAACATTCAAACCACAAGCTGATCTGGACAGCACTGTCATGCGTAAAGCATTATTTAGGTTTAGTAATCCTGCTATATTTTATTTTATACAAGGAGTTTAAAAGTGACTTTATAACCGCCTTGGTGTATATGATATGACAACTTGCTATGGAAATGAATTTAACACACCATGTATGCTGCAAGAGCATCCATTAGGTAGAGAGAAATACAGATTTGTATTGGTACTGTGACCCTAACATATGGACTTCCACAGGTGCGTCATAATGTGCTGTACAGTACCTAGAGTCGACGGTCTGGTTGAAAAGGAACTGCTTCTGGGAGATGTCACCATTACTGGTATTAATAGTGATGACAGGGAAGCCAGGCTGACTGATCCATGTTTCCATCACCTCATAAACCTGGGTGGTACCGCTGTTCTCCTCATCTGCCTGCACATGTACCACTAATATTATAATATTAATAGAATTATGCTGAAATCTGCTAATGCATCCACAACAGTATTAATAATAATAAAAAACATTCTATATTTTGTGAACGCTGGGGCTTTTTACCTTCTGTAAATAATACCAGAGGTCAATGTCTTCTGTGTTTCCATACTTGAAAGCGTTAAGATACGCCTAAAAGTACATTAATTGACAAAATTAGAAAACAGATGCAGACAAAAACAATTTGACACTAACTTAACTACTTTAGTCTACACTAAATAAAGCTATGTATATACATATATGCATTACATAATAATCACATATATTACAATTATTACAATGGGTAACGGCAGAAAATAAAAAAGTATTGTAGGAATTTTTTTAGGATGGTGTCCTTAAAGTCAAGTGTCTAAGAAATATGTCTGCTTACTGTGTTAGTAGTCTTTATATGCAGATGTTGAGAATAAATCTAAATTAATTGGACCAGTTGCATTTGTTACATTTGATGATGATAAGCATTGCTTACTCTGATTCCGTTTTTAAACACCCGGTCTGTCAGCAGGTCTGCCAGCATTCTCAACACTGTTGCCCCCTATAAAAAGAAGATCATTATGTGTGTGGGCATGGCGCCTCATAATCGTATTAGAAATAAATATAAATAAATTGAAAGTAATAATACAATTAATTTACGTCTATTTACAGATTATGGCAGTTGAAAGTATAGTATGATCCACAAAAAAAGAAGGAAGCTGTGAGGCCAAAATAGATTTGAGGAGGCGTGGCTTTCTGGCTGGGCTGCCTATACAATACTGTACATTCAAGGTCACAGATGAGAGATGGGGTTCATTTTACAAATCTGAATAAGGACAAATATATATACCTTACTATAGGTGATTTCATCAAACAATTCTGCGATATCTTCAGGAGTCTGAACCTCATCTTCTGGGGAGCTCAGTGGGTGAGATGACATCAGAGAATCCCACTCAAATGCGTTGTGGAGCTCTTTCACCGCAAACATGTCTTTCTGGGAACAACATCCACAGACAAAAGCACAAGCAGCTTGTTAAACTCAGGAAATCCAGGCTGTGCATATTTCTGGTAGCTTGATAGAAACAAAGAACAGATGAACCCCACATTAGAAATTTGGTTCCATATAAAATTGGCGAAATACTGAATTTATGCATACAAAATTCTGACAGCACTTCAGTCAGGAAGTGCTGCTCTCAGGTTTCAGAGGTAGAGTAATTTACAGTCCAACACTCATAACAGAGTGCTCAACAGAGGCTACAATAACACAGCAAATTTAGTACAATGTCGGATGAGTAATGAGTACCATATTTAGTAGAAACAGTGCTTTTGCTATTCTTATAACGTAAAGAATCAAGCCACTGGACGTGATGTGCACAATAAAGTCAGTTCAATTATCCCCAAAAAGAACTCAATGGCAATACAAACTGTTCTTACAATGTTCCAGCTGGGCTCAACGTCGTCGACTCCCAGATATGACATGTAGACGGCAAAGCCCTCATTCAGCCATAGGTTGTTCCACCATTTCATGGTCACCAAATTTCCAAACCACTGTCAGTGACAGAAGAAGAACACATCAGTTAACTGGGCTGCCGGGAGAGTCTTGTCTGATCCCAATAACAGGACCGTAATTATAGGCAACCATCTGAAGACCCAGTTTCACAGAATGAAAATGTGCTTGTTGAAATTTGACAAATTTTGTCTGTTTAGTCTGTGTATCCCTACATATTTAATTGGGCCAGAATCTTAACAAGTAAAATATATCACTGGATATATTGTTTGTTTTTATTTTTAAAACTGTATCCATCCCTGAATCTGAGTGTGGAAGGAAGTGAATGCACTCTGCACTGATCTAATGTTTGTAACTGAGCCTATACTGTGAAATCTGATTCTAATTAGCAATACTATGTGCACTCTACATATTTCCCTTTTTCCAAGGAAATTCAAAGGGCTTGTTTTTTTTAACCTTGGGTATAGCCTAATTCAAGTGATTTCTGATTATCCCACCTGGTGTGCTAGCTCATGTGACATGACAGTGGCAATAAGCTCCTTGTTGAACAACGAGGAGACACTTTCATCGTAGAGCAGGGCTGACTCCCAGTAGGTGATCAGCCCCCAGTTTTCCATTGCTGCAGCTCCAAAGTCTGGCACTGCGATCTGGTCTGAAGGATTCATACAAGGACACATTACGTTCAGCTTCAACTTAATATTTATATAGATGATTATGGTATTTATAGCACTATCCACCCAGCAATCCATCCATTCTTTAAATCCAGTGCCATACCCAGCTTTGTTATAGGGTATTGAATTTGAAGGAAATCCTCGTAGAACTTGAGAAGATCTCCAGAGATACTTGCTGCATATGTAGCATGTCCAGCTTCAATGGCTTCAGGACGAGCATGTATCTACAGTGAATAACACACACATACACAAATGCATGTGTATTGTACATTTACAATTAGGTCATTTAGCAGACGCTTTTATCCAAAGTGGCTTACAATTACATGGTGCTATTACATGGAGCAGATAGGGGTTAGGCAACCTTCCGGATGGGACCACTAGGCTGTATAGGACAAACACTGATATATTTTGTGCAGAGTGAATCGTTTGTTTGTGTGCCTGCAGTGTAGCACAAACCGGTAGGTCTCCCGGAAAGGGATTAAGCCTAGTCCTAGAATAAACACAACATTCTATGGAGACAGCATTCTTTCTTCTGAGACGAGGCTTAATGCCTCTCTGGGAAAACCGGCTAGTAATATTTGTTTAAATTCCATTTTTATTAGTAGTTACAGACTTCTGTTATTCATCAATACATTCTAACCCAATACATACTGTAATCGACACTCTGTCAAACTTGACTGGGGTACTTGAAAACTCTGACACTGTAAAGGCCAGAAGGTATGTTGACATCTTATTTGTTGGTGAGAAAGTGGTGTAGCTCCACTCATCGTCCAGTATATAGAGACCTAAAATGGGCAGAACAAGGCTGATCTTAGTGAATTATTTCTTAACTGGCCTGCTAAAAAAACAACATATCCACAAGCGGTCTACTGCAAACTTTACCAAATAGTGGGCCTCATGCAAAAACATTCTTAAATATCTTCTTAATGGCTTCGTACTTTTTTTCTGAGATAAGTTCTTACGAGAATCCCAAGTGGAATTCAACTAGAGCTCATAACTTCAGTAAGTCCTCTTAAATTACCTGTGTAAATGCCCTGTTCACCTCAAATCACGCATTCATGAGCATTGAGTATTAAAGCCCCCAATTCTCTCACGTCTCATTACATACAGCTGGCGCATGAGACCAATTGTCCCCGAAGGGATAGTTTTAAACATTCTTCTAACTGTATATATTGCCATTATTTTATGAACAGTAGAGGTTTGCATGCTATTTTTCACCTTCCTTTACTGCATTTCCCAATGCTGTAAGTTCTTTCCTGTGTATGATAGTCACATTAAACACAGCCTTCATCGCTGGTTCATCAAAACAAGGAAAGACTCTCCTGGCGTCTGTGGGCTGCATTTGGGTCACTGCAAGGAATCTATAAATGCAGATATATAAACATTTAGCCATCAACGTTAGATCAAGGATATTGGACACAAAGAATAATGCTGGCTTTTATTAACTTGGTGTATGTTGATTTAGGCTCATCAAGAAATTGCAATCATTAATAAAACTTCAAATAAATAATGACAATGTATACTAAATAAAACGTATTCATGTATGTGTTTTCACAGAGGTTTGCATTCTGCTGTATTGGTTGAGATACACTCCTCAATTGTGTTATAGCGCCCAGAGAACCCCAAATATTTGCCATAACACAGTGTTTATATTTAAAGTACTGTGGCTGTAAGGGGAGGGGTAGAGAAAGGTGTGAGCCTAGGATTGCTGTAAGGGAAGGAGTAAAGAGGAGTGCGAGCCACTAGGGGCACAGGTGTGGGAGGGGCAATGAGTGTCTCATACAGTGACAGTCAATGCAGTGCTCCTAAAGTTGTTTTGCTACTCTCTATTTAACATACACCTAGTTAAATAAAACTTTATTTTAATTAACTTGTAGTTAAACAATATGCTGATCTGATCTGATTAATGATATAGCACTAGACATAATGCACCATAATCATAAAATGAAACCATATTACAGAGAGAAGCAAACATTAACCAAAGAGACAACACATCTATAAAATAACTTGAAGGCTAGTTACTGTGAATTAGAATTTTATATAATTATTCATTCATCCATTCCATGTTGATCTAATTTAGAACATTTGTTGTTAATGTATATCACATACATAAATACAGTATATAGATGATATACTGTATAGTATACCGTGGATACTGTATATACTGTATATGTATGTGTGTGTTAATTGCTACTATTGGGTTGTGTTTAATATTACTGATCTCAATTTGTCATATCAGCATATTAATATATGCGGATGCTACTTATTACTTACCTCTCTGTGCTACTTCCATTGACTGACACCCCTTCATTGTATGTGCTTACATACAACCCCACCAGACCGTCTGACATTTCTCCCTCGAATTCCATAAACAAACTATAGTTCCCATCTTTCTCCAACACCTCGTCCATCTGGATCTCCAGGAAGTCACTTCCATCGCTGTGGGGTATCACATCATAAATAGGTACCTTCTTCTTCGTGTCTCTGTCCAGGACATTCCAGGACTCCACCTTTAGGTTGTTGCTGTGGAGGAAGATGGACTTGGTCGACTTCACACAGGCAAAATGCACAGTGGAGTTTCCTGTGAAGACCATGGTCTGGTTGGGGCTGGTGACATTCACCTCCTCAATGATTTCGGAGTAGAAGTGAATTTTGACAAAGAGCCGGTAGCTCTCGGGCACCAGATCCTCCGGCAGCCTCATGACAGGTGGGGGTCCCGTGGGGAATGGGGTGGTAGGAGGAAAGGTTGGACGGGCTGTTGTGTTAATTTGATCCAGCTCAATCTGGTACACGATCATCATGGTGATGATTCCGCCAATGGCCGATGCCGTCAGCATGACCGTGATCACGGCAAGGCCCTTGGATATGTACAATCCTTTCGCCATTTTTGTCACACTGCTGGGTCAGTCCTGGTGGTCCGAATCCTAGTCTGGATAAGACTAGCTGTGACTGCGCAGAAAATGTGAATCAAATCTCCAATGCCTTTGGCTTTGTAATACTCCTACTATTTGTGTCAGGGTACCTCCCTCCTATAAACAGGGCTTGGCCTTGCAATTAAGGGCCCATACATAGATTAAGCATTAACTGAGTCATCTGTAAAGGAGCAAAAAGTAGGAAGGAACACGCAACAGCACAAGGAGGGCGATGTTCACTGGCCTGGCTGTAAATAATGTCAGATAGCGCTCTGACACATCTGGAGGTGGTTAGCGTGGTCCTACCACTAATACAGGGGTTAGACAGACCTCAGTGAACATTCTCCCCTCACAATGTGCTTTCCAACCCATCAAACACACTCACACAAACATGCGTCCTTCAAGTCACCGTGCCCTGCCAACAGCCAACTTCCTTGTCGCCGACCTGCGTAATCTAGATCTGTGGCTCAAAGTGCAAACGTCCTTATGCGTCTTCCTCCACTTCTGCCCTGTTAGGTTCCATCCCAAGGCAGGAGGGAGGTTCTACCTCCCCTGCCTCTGTCCCAAACCACAGGACAACACAGGATCCTGAGCAACGTTCAGCAAATAGGAAGCATGTGTTGAGTGAAGTAATGAAGGGCACAGGAAGAACATAGGAGTGGACATCGGAGGAAGCTGATGGCTTAGCAAATTTAGAAAACTTATGAGACATGAAATTTAGGGTAAAGACACCCCCCCCCCCTCCCTCAATCCGAGGAATGACTGGGAGGAGAGAGAAATATGTTATATACTGTAGGTGTGGTAATAGAACAGATGTTCCTATCACAGGACTAGGGAGACCAAAACACCCAGAGGATAAGGAAACATTAAAATTGCTCCACATTGAGTAAGGCAACAACACTGAGGCCAAATCCACAGACATGTTGCCAAAAGAGGCCACATTTTCTATATTGCATTTTCTATCTACAGTAACACTGTAGATAGCCTGTCCTTGTTGAAGTGATGTATAGGGCAGTTAAACACAATATTTTTTACACAGATATGTTGAAATGATTGTAGGCCCAGATGATAATAGTGAGAAAAGTGGGTAAAGAAGCAGCAGGCTTTATATGAAGCATTACTTAAACAAAGAAAATACAATAACAATAAAAAGGATAAAGCTTTGGCTTAAGATGATATTAAAGGTCCCCCTATTTCAACTTTTTTCCAGCTGTGTTGATTGAAGGGACCTGAAAGGGCTGGACTAATTTTCAAATCTAAAATTCTTCTCAGAAAGAATATAGTTAATAATAAGACTTATTGATTGTAACAAATCATCTCTGACCTATCCTGCCACTCCCACTCATATAGCCATTCACGTTAGCGCACCAACTGAAACGATCTGTCCAAACATGAAATGGAACTATATGGGGTCTTTAAGTCCATCGCTTTTGGTAACCTAATTGGAGTTTATGTGAAAACCTTTAAGAAATCATATACATTTTGTTGAGCGTAGCTAAATAGTTCTCGCTTTCCCCAAGTTCAACTGTTCATAGAAAAATCTTAATCTTTCTTTATATGAGGAGACATTGCACAGAACAGATGTGACATTACTCTTGTTACCATGAAGGAATCATTTTCTAGAAAAGAGAAGTGTTATTTATGCACTTGAACATTTAAATACTTCTCACTGCACTGCACTTTGGCATTTCTAAGGAAAAAAGGACCTCTAGCGGTTAAGAGAAACACTGCAACACCTTTATTGCATTGCTCAAGTAAAGAATGATGAAGAACTATGGGAAAATTGAATAAAAAACAAAACAGTCACATACTGGATGTGGAATAGGCCTACACTGTCATTATTATAAAAAGTTTACTCACAAATTCAAAAGAATTCACTCAGTTATTTGCAACTATTAAAGCATCAACTCTCCTTAAAAGGAATGAAAATGTGCATGATCTTAAAGTGCAATTGGTGTAAAGTAAAAAAAGTACAAATTACTGTAAGATTTAAGATTTTGTATAAAGTATAAAGCTTAGTTTACCTTCACTACATTTAAAGTGCAGCTATACTTTTACCCCAATACAATGTTACCATCTACGTTCGTTAGTGGTTACATGATGGAGCTGACTCTGCAGGTCAAAGGTGACACAACCCAACCTGCTGGGACAAATGATACTGAGGCACGCCCATGGCTGTATTTGAGGGTGGTGTTGGATTTTTTTAGGGAGAAGGATTCGCCTCCTTAGATTAATTTGTTTACCCCGGTAGCCAGAAACACGAGGACTTGCAGTCAAATTTGTTGTGGATAAACGTTGCTGGCTAAATAGCTACTTGTGCATATTTGTTCATTTTTCTTTCAAAGTTGTAGTTTTCAAAATGCAGCAGTTCAAAAGAGAGCAATAAGTGGCCTACAATTTACAATTTGATCATTTAGCAGATGCTTTTATCCAAAGCGACTTACAATTACATGCTGCCATTACATGGAGCAGATAGGGGTTAGGCATCTTGCTCAAGGATGCTTACAGGTAGACCACCTCCGGGGATCGCCTAGACCACTAGACTATCCTGCCCCAGGCCTAAATAAATAAAAAAAACACTCTGACTTTCTGGTTAGAGGGTCTACATATACTATGCCTATATCTTAACCGTACTAATAACTTTATAGATAACCAAATCATCAGTTTTAATACGTAAAGCACCACTTTAGTCATATATCGCTGTAATAACATAAATAATTATTATAACATTATAGACATGTTCTCGTGTCTGCAGTTGCTTTATGTAACGGTTTTGGTCTAAATAATGTGTAACTTAACTTAAGTACATTTACTAAGATTAAATTACTTTACTTAAGTACACTAAATACATGCTACTTTCAGACTTTTACTGAAGCTGGTTATTGTATCTGTACTTTTACTCAAGTATAAATTCTGAGTGCCACTGAAAAAGTGTATATGAATAAGCACTAATGGACGTCCTTTATTCAAAGAATTAATGACCCAGTTCAGTGTCAAGTGTTCTTATTTCATACAATTATTTGACCCACTTCTTTGGACAAAAACACCACAGATGTTAAAAGACAGGACACACTCAAAAATAATATAGGAATTAAATAACCTAAGTAAAATGTGCGCTTGGTGCAAACTGGTCCAGAACCCTGATGAACCTTGCAGCATTCCTCATCAGCTTTGATTAGACTTTCACCTACTTAACACGGGGCCTTTGGACTCTATCCATAGAAACTGTTTCACAGTAAAGGAATCTGTGTTAATTTTTACATAATTAGGAAACAGAACAGAACACAGAACACTACACCCAAATACTCCAATTGAAATGAATCGTATTCCTGATTAGCTGCTGGCAGATGCATTAAATTCAGTCGGTAGCATCCAGAGATGAATTTCTAATTTCAATATCAATATTCTGACTAAAATGTTACATTAATTCTCCACACCTCTTTGTTATGTATTCTAGTTTTTCTCTGGCCCACCAGTAACTAGTAAATTCTATTCAACATTGTCTTTTTTCTTGCACTGTGGCAGGGTGAAACTCAATCCAGGCAAGCACAATACAGTACAATCAGCATGAAGCACACTGTTTAAGGAAAACAGCCACATGCGCTCTGGTTGATTAGAAAAAACATAAACTAATAAGTTGTGGCTTAACAGCAACTAGCCGTTAATGAACTGAAATATTTGACAGTCTAGAACCCTTTCTTTTCACTTGATGCCTCAGTTACTACCTAGAACCATTTCCCTTCTTTCTAGTTAAACAATCATTTAATTTGACTGAGAATGTAAATCTGCAATGGTGGCAGATGAAGGCTTTGTACCCCAAACATACATATATATTATACCTATACATTATTCGAGTGCTGGTTATCCTTTTTCTCTATTCGCGTTTGAGAAGCGGGCAACGATTTACAGACTATGAAGCTGAGTTGATCTGGTATGTACAGCCACAACAGTAAAAGCCTTGCATCAACTATCAACTTGCAGTCACTGGCCAAATAATAGCTCACCAAAGCCAGCTATCTAGATGCTGGATACAGTAGCAGGACTCATCCAAGATGGCAGACAACTCCCCATAGCTTTCTTCTCTCCATGTAGGGGGGAGTCTCTCATTGTTGAGGGCCTGGAGCTTAGGGGTCCCGTCCCGCAGGACGTGGTAGAGACACGGCCACCTGCTCTGGATCCTCAGCCGGGTCCTCCGGTCCAGCGTGATCCCACGGACAATCTTCTTGGCTCGGAGCTCACGCAGAGCTGGCAGTTTCAGGCAAGAGAACACAAGGCCTCGGCTGGGCGACACATCTAAGAACTCCAGAGACAGTGACTCCAGTATGTAGGAGATTCCTAGATTTCTCAGGGGCACCAGGATGTGTAATGTCAGAGACTTGAGGCTGGGCAAGGATTTGGTTAGGGTTTGCAGCGTTGACGGAGTAACTCCTTTGAAGACCCAGAAGTACTTGAGTTCGAGAACTCGCAGGTGCTGGAACTGGCTGAGCAGTGAAACGGAGAGATCAGACCAGTCAAAATGCAGCCTCATCTTAGAGATGCGAGGGCAGCTGTGAGTCAGCTTTACCAGCAGCTCTTGGAAACTGGCCACCTGGCAATCAGTCAAACACAATCATTCCAAAATTCTTCATATGTCCAAAGAAATTATACCAATTACATTACATATTACATTGCAGATAGTGAATATTGAAGTGCAGAACCAAATTAAGTCATAACAGAAAAAAAATAGCCCACCTGGTCCATCTTGGTAATGCTGTCCTGGTGGGAGCTTGAGCTGGAGTGAACCCTAAGGTCCAGAGGCTCAAGAAGGGTGAATGTCCAGTTAAGATCCAGCTGGCTGAGATCTCTGCAGTGGACATTGTCCAGCAGGTGGCTAAGTAGCTCACCCCATTTGTTGCATCTGTCCCCCAGGTCAAAGCTGGCCTTGAGGGTGAGCAGACTAGCACGGCGGGAAATGAGGTGGTGGGTATAATGGTGAACCCAGGCTTTCCAGCGCTCAAACTCGCGGTTGGAAACAAGCAGTCCTTCCTGACCTAAGTGAAATACTCCACGACGGGAATAGTCAGCCACTCGCCACAACTTCCATGAGCGGACAAGACAGCTCCAACTAGAGCAGACCAATGCACAACTGCACTTGTCCACTTCATTCAGAAAGGAAAGAACATGCAGCTGGCACTCTACTGGAAGAAAATTGAAAGGAAAGAAATCGTCTGCAGCTTTTCTCCGGGTGCTTACAGGAACCAAAGGCCTCTTCCGAGGTGACATGATAACAGCTGAGTAAATATTATTGGTGGTCACTGTCGGTCACATTCTCCACCGGGAGTTCTTGTGGGCTGGTTTTGCCATATACAGTATCTCCGGTATGGCTGACTCCTGGGTAGACAGAAAAAGTTTAGAAAAATTACTAAATAGCTACACGACTCGCGTATAAATGCATAGGTCACAATAAAATAAGAGAGATACTGACGAAGTGACCAATATGGTTAATTGACTAAATAAATATTTTTCAGAAGTAGGGTTCGCTCTTATATTCTCTTTGTTGGTCAGTGTTGCGCGAAATATGATGTCAAAATAACTCTAGAAGTCAATAAAATCCTCTGAGATGTGGTTGTGCTTTTAACGAAACGGTACCTTTTGTCGGATGAGCTAACGTAGCGTTGCTAATTTAAAAAAATACTATTACGTGTGTGGCTATAAGTTATAATGGGTTTGTAAAAGAAAAGTTGGGTTTTATGAGGCTGTACTAAAACGGTGTAACGTAAAATAAAACATAATCTCTATAACGGCCTATAAGGTTGGAAACAAGGCTGATGTTGCTAACAGCTGAGCTCTGTTGTTGTTTTTATTGGATGATGACATCATCAAATTGCGCTTAGCTGGAAGGAGTACATGTTTTGAAGGAAAGTGTATCGCCGCCGGACGGAGTTTTCGCAACTAAATGATGATGGGAAAAATCCGGTTACCACATTTTATTTAAGCAAATATACTATTCCACAAGTAGATTTCCATGTATTTATCAAACCTTGTGATTCGTGGTTCAGTACAAGTATTAAGAGTTGAATCGGTGTACTGTTCGCGCTATATAGACTAACAAGCATTCATAAACGACAACACACTGCGTTCAAATCCAGTTGCAAAAACGAAAAACTTCTCTCCTAAAATTTGCATTTGCGACACCAGGTTTAGTAGAATTTTATAAACATTAACTTTTATCGAAGCTGTGTTGCTCCGACTTTGCCATAGGTTGGCTCGGCTCTCGTTCTAGAGTTTTCCGGCTGATAAATTGTTTTAGCTTTGACACTCGTTCGGGAGCAAGGTTCATTGAATGCACTTTCTGCCTTTTTCTAGGGTGGCAGTATTGAGCTATAAAACAATTGTGCTCAGTAGAATAATAGTACTGCCTTACTGTATATTACTACTAACTATGGTGTCGTAGAATGCAAACTTTTAGGAGAGAAAGCACCATTTGTAAAATGCTTCTGCATTTTACTGCAAAGTGTGTCGACGTTTAAAGCCGTAAATTTGCCGAAATTGATGCCAGGAGTCGCCATGGTTTATTTTGGAGGAATTCTGAATGCTTGTAACTAGAATAGACGATATATTACATAAAGTGTATAAGACCTAAGCCTATACCGAAATATATAGCTCGGGCTACTGTGGGTACGAACGTGCATATGGTCCATCCAGTCACTCACCACAGATGCCTACGTTGAATATGTGTACATCCATGATATGTAGGCTACATGCAGCATCAGCATCAACCAATAAGCTATGTCTATCGTTAAATTTAGTGGTGGTGGGCTATAGGCTATACTGCTCGATTACATTTGCCTACCTCGACCTTTCCATTGTATTCACTATACGAACCTTATTACAATAACTTGCTTTGCGAAGGTCGAGTCATACAATACTAATAAATTCACCAAGTTGTATAATAAATGTATTATATCTAAACGGTGTATGGTACTTTTGTTTTGGTTCTTGCGGGGCTGGGCCTGTGGAAGAGAAAGGGTGCGGCCGTGTGACGCAGCCAAGATATAGTCTACACTTCCTCTGTCTGAAATGCGTTGAATCGTAGCTCGTTGATTCATTCGATACTAGCAAGCGGTGCTGATCTGATCTGTCTTCGTTTTCTGCCACCACAACTGAGAGTCATTAAATAGCTTTGTGTTTCATTCATCTTATATTTGTTAAGCGCTAATTGAAAGAAAAAAAGAACCCATTTATTTAATTTATACGAAGGGCACCAAATTTCTTATTTTTTTTACAAAATGAAAACTAAATTCATAAATGGAGTTTCTACTTCCCCGTCAATGTCCCTCGGTCTTCTTGTAACAGAAAACGCTCTGCAGGTTCAACCCGAAACTGATGAATGTAAGGAAAGTATCCGCCCTGACCAGCCAGACTTGGACACCAAGCGCAAGGCCTATCTGTGGTGCAAAGAATTTCTTCACGGAGTATGGAAAACTGTGTCTGAAGACGATTTTCAAATCACCGTCATAAGGTAGACAATTATTTTAGGGTCTTGTTTTTGGTAATCGTTAAATATGTAGAGCGGATGATAACCATAACAATAAAATATTTTTATACGTTTTTGCTTTATTATGAAATTATATTGTTTTGTACTAATAGCATACATCTTTATTTTCAAATTGGCCTTCATTAAATATCTTTAGGATCCTTAGTGTGAAATCGTCGTTGCAACGTAAATGTAAATATTTAAATGTTTAAAAAAAAATTGTAAAAAATTAACATTTAAATATATTTCACGTATTACCTTCTTTGACCCAACCATCGCATCTCATCACCAGGGGTGGCCTGAGCAACAAGTTGTTCCTTTGCGCGCTTCCTGACAGCGTGAACAATGTTGGGGATGAACCACGGAGCGTCCTCCTTCGCCTATATGGGGCCATTTTACAGGTGTGTAGGCATTTGACTCGACCTACCGTTAGAAATACAGTATACGCCAGCGTCGTGAGTGAACCAACCCTCCTACATTAATTTGTTTGAATTTCACTATAAGCAAAGTCGAAACTTGTGTTATCCATTGTGTAATCTAATATAGTATGTGTTTGACTTGTTTTAAAATATTTAAATTTGAATATCCCCTGTACTGCCAATGAACTGGAGTCAAAGTTCACTTCAGTATGTACTGTATCTGCTTAGGTTTCTCACCACAGAATGCAGGAAAAAGACAATAGGCTAAACCTACTGTGTGATGTGACAGTGTGACAGCCACTATCAGAGGTTGGCCTTGTGTGCATCTAGTATGTCTGCGTTCATATCATGTGCTTTAGTGAGTTTATACCTCTGTATTGCCCCTGTGAGTGTGAGTGTGTGTGCGCGTGTGTGTAATGTATGCATGTTCACCATAGTTGTGTGTGGTGATGTACCCCCATGGCTGTACATGCATGTGTTCTTTGCCGTAGGCTACCCAAAGGAGCGTGCCTAGAGCACTCTTGTTCCCAGGTGAACCCACCAAAACAGCACGGTACAGTATGAGATCTCTGAAATCTCAGCCTACTACAAAGACATAGAACACATGTTTAACAGGACCCAGGCTATGTTGCCGGGCATACAGTAGGGATAAATGCGTGCTAGAGTACATCCGATATGTTCTCTTCTTTGCTAATTTGCTAATTTGATTGGGATGTAAGGTACCTGGCATCATCAATGCCTTGAGGCATTATGATTAGTATGATTAGGGTTGATATTTGGTTCACCTAAAGAGAGGACGCCAGACATTAAGCACCTTTGCATTCAAAATGGACATTTGGCAATTTAAAAAAAAAAAATAGGTGGGATGCACAAGTCAACAAATGCTGATTTTAACATTTTCAGTGAAATTGTTATTAAAACTGAATGAAACTATTCACTTAAAGAGGTTTAACATTTGTATATAGTGCTACCTCTAGGCATAGGAGAATCTAACAAACCAAAATTACTTTCTGTAGAACAAATGAACAACTTAACATCCTCCTAGGACTTTTCCTTACAAAGTTATAAGGTTTTATTAAGTCAGTAAAGTCATAGAATTAATCAATCTTTATTTTTAGACACATTTCATACAGGGAGCAACCCTATGTGTATCATCAGCTCAGCAAACAAACACACACACACACACAAAAACAATAAAGTCAATATTACCCCCCACCAAACTGCAAACACACACACACACTATTAAAGCACACATACACAATGACGCACAATGACCAACTCAAACACACACTGGAGACCACAGTTCTCCAATTAAACACAGAAAACTGGAATGTTTTTAGTGGACTTTTTAAGGGCAACTAAGCCCTATGCTCTAGTAGAAGTGCATCCAACTAGGAAATTCAAAAGAGGCACAAAACATAGGAGGACAGAGAGGAGTTGGCACACCTACCCTGGCCCCTTTGTCAACACCCCTCCCCCACTTACACAAGGAGCTAGACTACAGGGGCGTTTCTGCTCAGCTCACATTTCTAGCCACGCACGTACCACTAAAGTGGTAGAAAACTGGGGCCAGAGTTGTCAAAAGAGTAAAAAGTTTAGACAGTTAGTACAAGGCAGTACAAATGTTTATTTTTCTTTTTTTTTCTACCCTATAATGTTGAAATAATAGCATGGATTCATGTTTACTTTTTAACACATTTATAACAAACAGTAAAACCTAGACTGGTTTCAGTCATCATTTATTTGATAACGCAAACAAACAATCAAGTAGGATTTGAGCAGAAAAAAAGACCAAAACAACCTGTAAAATCGCCACATCTCGGATGAGATGCATTTAGCTAGGAGGCAATCCATTTTGAGCAGGCCAAGAACGGATGCAGTGATAAAGCCACTTATCTCACTAGTCGACGTGGCTTTGTATGCACAGATTATGGCCAGACACGCGCTGACCTATTTCTAATGTAACCTAGTTGGTCAAAAGATAAAACATGACAACACAAGGTATTCTTATCAGCTGAAACACAGAATGATGAAATTGTTATTGTCGTTGGCGGTGTTGACAGCGCACTGTCCGTCCTGCCACAAAGTCGTACGAAGAACCAAAACCCTTGAGTAAAAACAAAGACAGCGTTATTCCTTATTTCTTTCCCCTCTAAAATCTAAAATTCCTAATTTATTTTACCCCGGACACATTCATTCATTTTCATGTACGCATTAACCAAACTCAAAGTCAACTGAGTTGTACATTAACTATTTACTGTCATCTGCCTAATTGCTAATGGATGTACAAGCACTTAGCTTTTATTGCTTGCAATATCAGTGAGAGAGCAATGGCATCATGTAGCCTACTTCACCAAGGTAACAGCTCCTATTTCTGTTAGGCCAAAGCAGCCTTAGAGGTATTGGTTATTCATTTCTCTGCGCTGCCCCATTAAAAATGAATGTAGCTCAACAATGAAGATATGTGAATAGCAAACAGAAATGTCTAATTTTCCTTGCTACTGTGACACACATATGGCCAAGAGACTATGGTAAACAGAACCTCTACTTCTCTGTACTCTTATGACTTAAAGACACAGTGTTTGTTTGAACTAAAGGTGTCTACACAGTGAGAATTGGTAGGTTTTTACATAGTGGCCATTGGGTCCTTAGTTATTGTGTATGTATTCATGGATACTTTTGGCCCTTTTCTTTTGTTGCTAGATGTCCTGTAATAAAGGGGATTCCAGACAGTCCAACAAAGAAAATCATTTCCAAGTAAGTAACTGTCTTTCTCAGGTGCCTCTTCATCCCATGTGACAATGTTTTATTTATTTTGAATGTGTAAAGATACACTATGTTTCTTTCTGGAATTCCCCTTGTAGTTTAAACCCGTGTTACAAATTTTTTTTGGTGTTTGTTCTGAAACTAAGAGAGTGCATGCCCCTTTCTGCACCACAGTGGTGAGTGCCCCGCATTCCTCTCTACTCCCCCTGCTACACTGCTCCCCCAATACAGCTAGGTGCACTTTTGACCCCAGTTTCCTTTAAAAAAAAATCTCAGTCCAGATGGGTCTGTTCACCATGGCCAGTGTGATCTGGTAAAGTTGTGTGACCTCCTGAGGCAGACGTGATTTCAGGGAAACGCTTGGAATGAGTCCCAGCCAGCAGCATCCTGCTGGGCTTTTGAACTTCAGTGCAGAACAGTTTGAAACGCCTGGCCCCCCCTAGTCCAACCTGCAGTGAATATTATCAGCAGAATACCATAGAGACGCATAACAATACTTAAAAGTATATTCTTATAAAACATACATTATGTTCTACTTATACCCAAATTATTATGAAAAAAACAAACAACTGGATAGGGATTTTAAAACAATTGAACACAATGACTGACTTTTTAAAGTAATTGAATTTTTATATATATATATATATATATATATGTGTATATGTGTGTGTGTGTGTGTGTGTGTGTAGGTGGATAGTTTGGTGACAGTTTTGATCATTCGTGGACAGACCAACAAATGACCAAGAAATTCCTTTACCCTTAGTCCCATCACATGCTCATGGCCTTTGACACACAATGAGAGTGACTCTATTATCATGTGATGTCCATAACGTCATTGTGGTTGCTTGATGTGATCTGTCCTTTAAAGAATGTGTGTAATGTCATCCTTCCTTATGTACCGCACTGTACAACACACCCAAAATAAGCTCCAAATGATTTTAATGCAAGGTGCCTCCTTACTTACAAGTTAGTTGCACAGACTATATAGTGGATATAGTATAGTGGATTGGACGAAGCTGATTCCATGTTAGCTAACCTCCCCTCAATCCACCTCCTTAACTAGCTTTTGCGATCATTCTAAATCCTCTTTCCGAGCGAAGGGACTAATCCCTTCATTTAACTCACTTGGCACCAACCAGATGGTCGTGTACTGAAGAATGTCTGACACCTAGCCCAGAATCTGGAGCTTACTCTGGAAATGGGGTCCAAATAGATGCATACATGTGAAGCCGTGTGGAAACGACTAACAAAGATGTTGGTTCCTCTATGCTTGAAGTGCTGCTCCGTAACCCTGTACCCGTAGTACCCTTAGTGCCAGTGGCAGCACTGAAAATACTCCCCTTATGGTCATAATGACACACTTACACAACAGATAAGTGTCAAGGCAGAGCAGCAGCAGCTATTGGCCCAAAGTACCTGCTGCGTAGCTTGGCGCCTGTATTCTATCCTTTAGATTAGCAATGCTTTCTGATGGAATGGCATACAAAGCTCAGCTAAAATGTTTTGTGGTTGTCAATAACAGGAAGTCAATCCTCACTTCCTGTTGAGAACTTCTGACTGCTGAGTTAGTTAAACATCAACAAGTCGTTAGCCTAATAGTTATCTTTTAACTAAGACTTAACTGGGAGAGTGAAAAGAAAAGTCAAACAAACTGCCAGATATAGCATTTGAAATGGGTCACAGGAAATGAAGTTGAGGCAACCAGGGGACTTAATGGTAGGGTGCCAGTTAGTATGTGACATAGTGAGATATGCATCGGGTACACCATAACCCACACACAACACACAAGCCAGGAAGTGTTGTTTCCTTTGAGACAGAATTCCCTGACTCAGCCAAAGAACCCAGAGACCAGAACCATCTCTCTAACTTAAAGAGAGAATCCGACATTTTGTCTCACTGTGTATATAGCGCCCCCCAAAACACGAAAGTTGCCCCAAAATGCTTCTGCAGACTGACTTGCTTTGTTTGAAAACAGTTTGAAAACTGTTCAGATGGGTTTGGAGGAAATTCAGTGAGGGCGGGGGAGCGAGCTGTGGGTGAGTGAGACTAAATGCACGTGCTCTGTGGCGCTAGAGTCACGCGCTGAGTTTTCAGGTGAGGGAGGGGTTGGTTGCATTCTCGTGTTTTCAGGTGAGGGAGGGTTTGCTCACGTCCTCGTGTTTGAAACCAAAATAGAATTGTTTTTTCTTAACGGCCGCAAAATTATCTCAGATTGCCCCTTTAACATCGACTAGTGTTTAATAATTAACCTTAATGATCAGCTCTAAACTGTGGTCATGTGTGCTTTAACCTTAGCGATTATCATTCAACAGTCGTTTCGGCATCTACTAAAGTTAAATTCCAGAATTATATAATTGAATAACGTGAGTTGTTTTCGAGCAGAAATAATGAAATTTAAAATAGTGAATTATCTCTAAAGCATCTGACATGTATATGTGAACTGCAATTAGCCTTTGAATTCTATTCTATAAGAGTGAGCTTCTCTTTGGATCTCTATTGCTATACTCTAAAGCACACTGGTAGATAAGCCTGTTTTTTTCTCTCCATGTGACCTTTGGTCTGTGTTGTCCACATCACATTGCCTGTAATTAGGACTGCAAAAGCATGATTCATGCTGGACTGTACTGTGCGTCTTTGAACACTACAGGACATGGCTAAGACAGCGTAGAATCCATCTTCAGCTTATCTTCCATGCTACGGTTTGTGTAGTGAAATGTACTATGTTTGTGTGTGTGTGTGTGTGTGTAGACACACATGCTTGTCTGTCTGTCCGTCCATGCATTCTAGACAGCGACAGCTGTCTTTATCCACCTAAGCCTTAACAACAGGGACAATACACCCCTGTCTTGCCAACACTTCTCCGGCAGGTGAACCCAGCATACCCTGACCCCAGCGTTTGCCCTCTCTGGCCTGTTCACACTAAATAGCTTCTCTTAGGGCTGTCAGTCTTAAAGTTCAACTCAATCGCCACCAGTAAAATATATCTGAAATTTTGTATCTCATTGCTTTTAACACTCTCTCTCTCTCTCTCTCTCTCTCTATCTATCTATCTATCTATCTATCTATCTCTCTATCTCTCTATCTCTCTATCTCTCTATC
>JAODLI010000021.1:161421-176905 GCA_027575585.1 Percopsis omiscomaycus
ATAGGCAGCGTGGGAATAGAAGGGATAGAGGGAGGTGCAAAGGATTGGCTAATGTCATTTACTTTCTTTGAAAAGGTTACAAAATTATCAGCTGACAGGGAGGAGGGCGGAGGAGGGTCAGGAAGTAGGGAGGAAAATACAGAAAACAGTTTCCTTGGGTTGGCAGCGGTTACATGATTACAGCATGTTATGTATCCTAATATCACGTGCATACCACTCCTTTCATGGGTCAAATAATGTGTGAACCACCAATTTGGAATATGCTGTAGTCACGAATACACTGCTCAAAAAAATTAAGAGAACATGTAATCATCAAAGTATAACACTAAGTCAATTCAACTTCAGGGATAACAATCTGTCCAGTTAGGAAGCACACGGGATTGGGAATCAATGTCACCTGTTTTGGTGCAAATTAAATTGACAACAGGGGCACTAGAGAGGCAACAGCAAGACAAACCCTAAAAAGGGAAAGCTTTTGCATGTGGTGGCCAAAGACAATTGCTCTCTCCTTATCCTTCCTGGTAGCATGAGGCGGTACCTGCAGCCCATTCAGGTTACACAGGCAGTCCAGCTCCTCCAGGATGGCACATCCATACGTGCCTTCACAAGAAGGTTTGCTGTGTCTCCCAGTACAGTCTCAAGACCATGGAGGAGATACCAGGAGACGGGCCGTTACACGAGGAGAGCTGGACATGGCCGTAGAAGGGCATCAACCCAGCAGCAGGACTGGTATCGGCTCCTTTGTGTGAGGAGGAACAGGAGGAGCACTGCCAATCTCTTATGCTTCCTAACTGGACAGATTGATATCCCTGAAGTTTAATTGACTTGGTGATACTGTGATGACTACATGTTCCCTTAATTTTAGTTTCCACTTGTGCTTTCATACTGAGGTTACACTATTATTTTGTGCAAACAGTGGCTCAAAAAGCAAGCTGAGGCCAGGCATGCAGGAAATGCAGACCTCGCTGTACTGAAAGATCTAAAGCCAGAAGAGAGGAACCCGGACTGGTTAAAAGAGAAGGGAAAGTAAGTGAATTTTCTTAAAAATGACAAAACTGTTTTTCATTCAAACCAGGAGTTAACCATTTTATTTTTTTTTAGCAAATGCTTTGCAACTGGCAACTTTCTGGGAGCATTAAATGCTTACAATCTTGCAATCAAGTTAAACAACAAGATGCCAGCCTTGTATTCAAACAGGGCAGCCTGTCATCTGAAATTAAGAAATCTTCACAAAGCCATCGAGGATTCTTCTCAGGTCTGTACTTCATGTGTTCTCCACCGCATGTTGCTGAAACACCATCCAAAGAACTTTAGGAAGTAGGACTTGTTAAACGTGTATTTCTCTTCAGGCTCTAAATCTGCTGACACCACCAGTAGCTGACAATGCTTCTGCCAGAGCAAGAGCTCATGTACGACGAGGCACGGCATTCTGTGAGTTGGAACTCTATACGGAAGGTGAGTACCATCTTGCTTTACTTTGCTTTTATCGTTGTGGGACATGAATTAGTTAATTTCTGCCAGAAATTATTTATAGGTGTTGAACATGCCAACAATGCCCCAGCGTAAGATTGTTTTACAGGACTTCAAGATTACCAAGCTGCTGCAACGATACATGGTAAAAACGAGGCCCTGCAGGCAGACATACACAGAATCCGACAGATTATCCAAGGCAGCACTGGCCCTGAAGAAGAATGAAAAGAAAGCATAACACAGTCAGGTTGTACCCTTCACTGGTGCTCTTTGGCTAAGGTATCTTCAATAAGGAAACTGTTAAGAGCTTCCAGGATGAAGGCTATTTTCAGATGCAAAGTGCAGGATACATATTATCACATAAGATAGTCTTAGATAAGTAAAGGCTTTTTCAAACATTTTATATCCCATTGCCATGGACTATTTTCCTGACCGGAAACGCATTACTATGAAATGTTTCGACCAGCAGACACACAGACAGAAGTATGTTTACGAGAAACAATAAAATCCAATAGAGGTTAAAATAATTATAAGAATATACATTTTGTTCATTACATACTAGCTTATCAAGCTGCTGCAAAGAAACCAATTAATATTTCATCCCAAATGTGAGCTTGGGGACTTAAGGAAACTCAAGCCTCAAGACAAAAGTTAATAATTTGTAATTGTAAACGGGTAATGCGGCCTCAAAGGTCACGTCATAGAAACTTAACGATAGGCACGTCTGGACATTTTTTTTAATTACATCTATTTACAGACATCATTGCAGGTGGAGCATCACTGTTTCAACAATAGTTAGGTCATTCTAAATTTTTGTACAACTGCCCCATTTGCTTGTATTCGAAACCAGTGGCCCATGGACACCTGGCACACCGCTTGAATCAAGTAAACCATCAAGAGTCCCAGGTCTGTCAGTATAATAAGAAATGACAAGGAAATCAGTTCCACGTCCCAAACAGCCAGATGTCTCCTTTCAGGCTAGGTTAGTGTCTGCTGGTGTCTTTCTTACATAACATAGCTTTTATTTGGTCTTTATTTGGAAAAAGAAATAAAGGAAAATGTTTTTTTTTTATGTCTTTGTTTCATACTTGAACCATAACAATGTAGTTTTCTGCCTTGGATATTTGAATACATAAAATTTTCACATTTCTTCTCTTGAAAAATTTGTGTATTTTATTTTTGATCTTACTTCTAGGTTGCTGTGATTTTTCAATTCCATGTTGTATAGAGCCATAACTGATTCAACCTCAAATCCCCAAAAATACTATTACTAGAGGCACTGTGCTTCCAATGTTGTTACTTTATCACATTGTTTTATATCATTGAAATGCAATAAAGTTTTCAATACAATAATTATCAAGGTCAAATTTAATAATCAGAGCAAAAAGGAAAAAATGGGGTCTTCATTTCTACTAATAGAAATAGTCTAGCCCCTTTCCAATGCTGGTAAAGTTAATCTTTTATTAGAAAAAGAATCATCTGCAGTAGTTAATAAATGCCAGCCCCCGTTGCACTCTTATCACAGGTGAGATGTAAAAACACTGGGGGTGGGGGCGAGAAGATCTGGACCCTGAAGCCTAATGAATGAGAATAAGTATTTGTTCCCAGTAGTGGAATTGAACATAAAGACACTGAATGGAAGAAATTACTATTTAGGAAAACATGTCCTGTTGAGGTGTAAACTAGGGTTGTGAGGTTCTTTTTTCCATCTGTAAACTTTCCTCCAGTTAAGAACTAAAACCAATGGGGGGATAATCCCATCCAATATCCTTGGTTTGAGACAAAATAACTGCTAAAAAGTTCCTGTCACATCAGACATCATAGACAAACCACAGGGCAGCCCAGAACCAACTGCATGCAGTTTAATCACTGGATTAAGATAACTATCTGTGTTGAGAACTTTAACCCAGCCAGAAAATATCCCTCCTATCAAAAGGATGGAGAAAAAAAATAAAGAGTTTTGATTGGGGGTAAAACACAATGAGATTTGAACTAGACTTTGTCTGGTCCTACAGCCAAGCTAACGAGCAGGCTCTGGCTAGCCCAGTATGACCCAGTAGCAGACACTAAACTATTAAGTAACCCCACTCTTTCAATTTGACCCAGTAGCAAGAACATGCATATTTACTGGTTGGTACATCATGCTAGCTTGTAAATCCGAGCTGCAGAAAACTGGATGACGAAGGCTAGTTCAGGTATTTTGGACAATTGAAGGCCTCAATCAACATGGTTTTAAATCCCAATGCAGATAGATGTCAACATTTGTTCTAGTTAGGGCTCAAAATGACATGGTGCTTTTGAAAAGGGAAGCTACAAGTCATACTTGCTAATCAAGATTATCTGATGTCTACGTCATTTAATCTATGATCTCAAATACATTTTACCAGTTCATTAATAACTAAAGTCAAGATTATATTCTGCAATTTGGACAGAAGTCTTTATATTTGGTCTGTGGTTGCATTCTTACATGGTGTAATATCAAGCCTAAATTAGTAGTTCTTAATGCAAAAACTCAATCATGAGCATTAAGGGTAAGTGCACACATTGAATAAATATGAACTGCATAGGGTAACCTGGCATGATTTCTTTTTGTTAATCAGCAAATCCAAGGGGTCTCACATTATGATGGTGGTTTTACTGGGGCTTGAGAAGACCAATTAAGAACTGGCATTGTACCACTACAGTTCTACCCCACTTCCTCCAACTGATTAAAATGCAGTTTGATTATTGCCTCTATAAAGCTTAAAAGATGCTGATGATTGTACCCATCCCAAAAAGCACGAGAGCATTCATAATGTTATCCAATTCCTCTCCAGAAGTGGTTAAGAAACAAACTATTTCCAGTTATAACTCTTCTTGTGTTTATTTACACATGCATGGCTTTGTGCCCTAACTGGACACAACATGGATTGTGACAACTGCACTGGGATTCGCCAAGTGTAAATAAGATCGTATGAAGCATTGAAGACGAAGTTGGAAAAGGTGACCTGAGGAGAAGACCGTGTCTACATGACTGGCTGAACTGGTGTGGGAAAGCAAATCAGGCGTATAGTTCCAAACCCCCAGTTTAGGCTGTGGTGTGAACACAATTCTCTCCTAGATTATCCCCCTAGCTGGGCAGTGAAACGTCCCAGTTGTCATGAATGCATCACGTCAGAGAAGGTGGAAGAACGTGAGGTTATGGCTCTTTAGTAACAAAACATTACCATAATCTAACTTCCATAATAAATTAAGTTAAAAACTATACCAAAAAGGCTTGTCAAATCTCGTTCAATGCAGAGGAACACGAGAAAAAACATTTACAAATAATACCTGTGGCAAAATAAACTTTTTGTAAGTTTAAAAATTGTGTTTCAATTCCATTCCTAGTGGAAGCGTTGCTCAGAGGACACAGACCAGTGTTGGGTGAAGATTAAACAGTAGCTGTTGCTGCCTTTACTCAGAACTAAGGTGTCAAGATTCTTGCACAGGATAATGCCGCCAGTCAGTAACAACAGCTTGTCAAGTGGGTTTACCAAATCTGAGATGCCATTTGTCTTCACTTATTCATCTTTTTGCTTGCGTATACATTTTTCTTCTTATAAAATATTTTATTCATACAATCATCTTTAACTATAGCAACATTACTATTTAACTTTTGAGTGGCAAGATATCAATCAAACATCACCTCCTAAGAACAATAGTATATAAACAAATGCAAAAAAAGAAAAAAGAAATTCTGTATCCATTTTGAGTATGTCTTTCATTTCTTTCAGTTCATTCTCTGTCTGTACACCTGTCTATGATGAGCCTATGGGAATATTGCTGGTCCTGGTGGTGTCATGTGATTGGTGGAGCTCTGAGCAGTGGCCTCGGCTGACTGGCCAGGAGGACGACCCTGTGGGGAGCAGGCTGGCCATTGGCTTGCTGGACTGTCCTTCATGCCGGCCCATTCACAGCTGGCTCTGAAGACACTGCAGTCTGATCCAATCTGAGACATTAAGGCACTGTATTAAAGTATATTTATTGTTTTGAAACCAATATTACTAACTAATATTTGTACAGAACTCCATTAATGTTCTCCGTCCATTAATCACTTAGAGATCTGGCTCAACCATTTTTAAGCAAGGCATATTAAAATCATTCTTATATTATATATTAACATTCTGGAGGGACAATAATGAGTAAAACCCCTAATATCTGCTTTTAGATATGAGCTGTGTATGAAGACTTACTTGGCCTCCTCTACGGCTGACAACCCATCTAAAGGACCGTTGGTAACCTCCGAGGGCCGACACTTCTCACCTCTGAAAGAAAGGACAGAGAGAAGGTTTGCTTCACAAGGGAACAGAAGTTACCCTAGCTGGCTGGCTACAAATAAGCAGGATTACAAGAGACCAGCCTTTTATAGCTGCCGTTCACTCCTGGGTTTTAGGGTTGGGCAATAAGACAATATTTGCATGCCAGACAACGCCCCATCATGTTGCATACTAGATGCTGGGTCTTCTTAAAAACAATATAACTCCAAGATGGTGGATTTTAGTAAAAATCACTTGACCGTTCCCCCGCTCTCTTAATTTTCTGTCGCTACACTACAACACGCCCGCTCTCTTGGCTGGTCGGTTTCATCTCTCACACAAACCACAAATTAAAGCTAACAAGCACATTCGTGGTGGAAAGTGTCACTGACCCTGTTTTGGGGCAGGCTGCTGATGCTGGGTTGTTGGGGCCTGGTCTATCCCCATCTTTAGAATCTATGACAGAATATTTCCCCTCTGGAGTGCCACATGTCTCTTCATCACTGCAACAAAAACACAGATTAACCTGGTTGACACTCCCATGTTCCTTCTGAACTCTGGACTCACGCGCACACCAAACAGAATGCACACACAGATAACACGCAGAACACACTAAAGCCTGGGAAAGATGTGAGCAGATGCATGCTGGGTAAATGACAGATTGTCAGACAACAAAAACAAGATGGAGGAGATAAAATGAGAGGGCTAACTAAAGAGACAGGATGGAAGCAGATAATCAAAATGTACAGCAAATGGAGAAAGGAGTGTTTCTTTTTTTTAGCTAGTTTATTCTGTAGGCAGGCCTACACAGATTTCAATACCGATTGGACCAAAATTGAACCAGCCGTCAGTCTTGCATTGTGTCAGAGAACCACCAAGAAACCTGTTACACTCCAATTATGCTCCAACTAATATACAAATACATCTACTGTAATGTACTAGTGTATAATACACTGATATTTTCTTCTTTATAAAAATTCTTTATTTATACATACATTTACTAGAGAACCACATCAAGTCAATGAAGGGGACTACATGAGCCAGAGCCAAGCAGGAAACACACTGGGCATGCATTGTTATCCCAATTTATTCAAACCACACATAAAGTTAAAGAGAGGTCTGATCAGAATAAACCCAGTGGGCACTCAAGGGTAACAAAGTCAACCAACAAATTGTAGAAGTAGTGAGGTGAACTATTTTCTGGCCTTAAACTGATCTGCAAAACCATCAAGTCATTCGTATTGTAACGTTAAATAAAAAACACTTCACTTTGACAACACTTTTGATAGAAAGACATGCAGAATGGAAAAATGGAAAAAACAAACAAGGAGCTGAGATAAAGAAGATTAAAACTTGGGGGAAAAAAGTTGGTGGTTGACGTGACAACAAGACTACATCACGGCTGCAGGCTGATCTCTGATTGGCTGTACATACCGATAAGATTTCAACACCCTGAAGAAGACCACACCCACAACGCACAGCAAGAGAGAGAGGGGGGGGGAAGCTCAGGTTGTAAGTGTCGCTCAACCAGTCAGACAAGTCAAAAAGACAGCAGCTGTTATTTAGTCAGACAGACAGGAGAACCAGGAGGGACAGAGGGGTTGGGGAGTCATGATGTACAGGCCATTTACTCAGGACATTGACATGTTAAAATGCCAAGTGTGCACAGTCCAGGAGCCAGAAAAAAAATAAAAAAAAAATAAAAATAAGAGTGGAATCAAAGCATGCTTGTGTATGCAGCGATTACATTTTCAGTACATACTGTATTATTTTACTACCGATACATAATGGAAAATACATTTTTATGAACTTTCCATGTGTTTGCAATCTCAGCCTTATGCCAACACCAGATATCGTTTATCCCAAGTTAGGAATAACTGGTCAATTTCAGGGAAAACTTTCCAGCTTTTAATGTGCTGTTGGCACCAGATAGCATAGCTACGATGTGTCCGAAAGGGACAAGCCCATGCCTCATCACAAGATGAGAAACATGTCACTGCAACATTGTTTTCAGTGCCCCAACTTCGAATAGATGTGCTGCACTGAATATTGTGGCCATTAGTCACATAAACCATGCTTGTCTGCAATAAGTAATACATTAGCTCCTTATTATGGAAAAGCATGGCTGTGTCAAACGTGCAAGGGAGGTGGTTGTTTACTTATGGTACAATAATGCTGAAATAAAAAGTTTTGGCTCAACAGTATATACATCTTGTACCAGAAATGAATGGGGAAAAAAATCTTTCACCACAAGTCTTTGTCTAGTAATATTCCCTGCAAGAGCTTTCTGGATATGCATTACATCACGTGTTGACCAACTAGTAAAGGAGGGAGCTCAGCCTCAGAAACAAGTCACTGTCAAGCCTCTAGACTCTGTAAACAAAGTGGTTGTCGGTCATGATTCTCAAAGGCGCACTATGGTTTTTGAAACACTATCCTGGGCAGTATCGATAGCATGTTACGACAGTGTTCGTCAGCGCTCGTCAGCGCAGACGAGGTTTAAATACCCAATAGCTCCAACTAGCCTCCATTCACAGAGTGAACCGCTACAGCACCAATAGCTGTAGCGGTTCAGTGTGCCGCACTGAAACCTCAGTGGAGTGAACAATAAATAGGTTGGATTTAGCGTATTCTAGTGGACACTGATCAGTAAAGAACCATCTGGAATACTATTGAGCTCATCATTGCCATCACAAATTTGCTGTTTAGTTAAATCGTATGCACTTCCATTATGGTCTTCCTCATTCTTCTTAGCGGGGAGGGGCCGCCCCCTTAGGGAAAACACTGACTTCCGCTTGTGCACAATGACTTCTCAACCAGCCTCGTTTCTACACCGAGCTTGGACAGGCATGTCAAATCAGTTTACTGAAACCATACTCCGCCAGACACGCCTGCAGTCAACATAGAGTCTCTTCACCCAATAGAACACTGCCTGTGTTAATATGCAGGGTTACATTTTTGCCCTTATTCCAAAGAGGAAATAAAAGCTTTGTTACAGGACTGTTTAATTTGTGTGGTTATGGTGTGTGGTTTGTTTAAAATAAACACAACTTACTTTAAACAGACAAGAGGCCGTTTGCGTCAAACTGAGTATTATATTTCATATACCCTGTGTACAGTCACAAAAGCTGAATATCAGCATGTTACACTTAGTGTTCACCGGTAAGGGGAAGGCTGGCTGCTCTTCTACCGTTTATGGGTTTGAGTGCAATGGTTTTAACTCAGTGACCAGTTAGCCACCCTGGATCGGGAACCAGCACGGCTCTCAAACACGTTCAGAACATAAAGGTGAATTGGCAGCTGTTGGGGTCAGACCTGTGCCAAAGCCTATTGAGCTGGAAATGTAGTCGATAATCTTCACTGCCCAGAGAAAAAGAGAGAGAGAGAAAAAGAGAGAAAAAGAGAGAAAGTATCTAACCTCTTGAAGACCGCTGTCTCAGTCTTGGCGTCCACGGTGAGGCTGACTGTTTCCTTCATAGAGCCGTTGATGACGGTCTCTGTGATGCTTCGCTGCTCGCTGCACACCTCCTCTTCAGGGTCATGACTCACACAGCCCCTAGGGGAGGACGAGGGCAGGGCCACACTGTTGCCTGACCAACCGTCACAGTCTGGGGGGGAGGGGAGGGGAGGAGGAGGGGGCCATATTTTATTCTATATTTACACTGGGCCCCAATATCTTACATTAGAGAAATACTTCAAGGACGATGTCCATCAGAGAGAGAGTGTGTGTCTTACCGTCAGGCTGCATGGGTGCATTGACTCCCAGAGGGTCCATGGTCTCTGTGCTGGTTTCCATGGCTACGGGAGAGTTGCACCTCAGGGGGTTTTTGGGTCTGCGTGAGAGAAAGAGAGACAACTTTCCTATCACACACGAATTGGCCCGGAACAACAGGCCAGAAACTACAGACAGGGCCAGGGCTACTGGCAAAGAAAGGTAAGACCAACTATTGGAGCCGTAGTTGCTTGGGCAAACACAACAATCCCATACACCAAGTGCTGACGATGGGTCTTACCTGACAGGAGTGAAGTTGGAGAAGTCGGCCCAGCCCGTCTCTGTGCTGGAGGGCCCACCAGAAGAGGAGCTCCAGCCTGCTTCAGGGAGCGTGGCTGTGGGGGAGGGGGCGTTTGTGGTGGTGTTGGTGGCGTTGGAGCCTTGGCCACTAGAGTTGCCTGTATCCATGGGGATGTCGTCAAAGTTGGCCGTCCACACCGGCCCTAAAGCAGTGAGAGGTAGAAAAGTTAGGACTCTAGAGATAACAAACCTTGAACTAGTGCCATAGTAGGCAAACGGAGGAAGTTTAGCTTATCCCACTGGCAAGCACGGATGTTTGCAACATGATTTGCTGCTCCCCATTTACAGTAAAAAATACACCCCACCCTCCCTTTATAAAAAGGTTATTTCACATTTAGAACGATACAAACTCAGTTGTGAAGCATAATCCTTCATCTGGAGCCAAACAAACACACCCGTGTCAACCTCCATCCTGTCATCAGTGCTAGGGTTGGAAGCCTCAAACGGGCCGCTCTTCACATCCTCCTCCTCAGAATCTGTGCTCTCCTCACTGTCTGTGCTCCCTGAACTCCTGCCGTCAGACACAGAGGCATTAGTCAGGCCAGCACTACCATCTACATGTGCTCCTTAGACCAAATGTTGGTAAAAAAGGTTCATTGTGTGTGACTGTGTGCGCGCGCTATGCACCTGGGGCGTCTCTGGGCCTCTGGAGCGAAGGTGACATCTTTCTCATCCCATATGTCTTCCTCATCAGAACCAGCATCTTCAAACTGCTGGATCTTCTCCTTACACCTGGCCTCAAATAGTGCAATGTTTGCCTGAGACAGACGAGACAAATCCTTATAGACCAACATGTGCACATGACACTTCATGAATGACAATCGAGCTGCACCCATATTAGTCAGTGAGCATTATGCACACTGGACACATTTTGTGTCTTGCAGAGATGCTACTAGTTTTTAGCCTCACGTCGCTAACTAGAAGGTTTTGCATCAGACGATCATTCCTGTATTGAGGGCCTCTTCTGTGTAGAGCACTCCTTCAACGCAGACATGAAATTGTCTGGAGTTATGAAACCTTTGTGAAAATTAGTTATTGGTGTGGTGCTGCTATACAATTTGGAGTATTGGAACGTTATGCTGTATAGTGCTGGTGTGTACAGAGTTTAGGAAGTCATTTAAGCACATTTTAATGACAACCTCCTCTTCCAGACAAGCTAGCAGGAGGTAGGAAATATGTCCAGTGTAAATAAAGGAGCGGAGACTAAGATTAGACATACTATGACAAAATCGTGCGCCATTTATAGCTCCATTTCACTATGGTGAGCACAGGAATGGATGAGCACAGTTTGCATTATTTTATGTTATGTAAACATCCCGCTTTAAAAAAAAAAGCAATTCAAAAAAATAAATCAGGTTAAAAATGAAAATACTTACACTTTCATTTGTATTCAGTGAAAAATTGATGTCTGATATTCTATCAAAGGGAATACTGCAATGTTAAAGAGAACAGAGTTTAGTTAGGGTCGTTAGACATCCAAATACAAGACAACATATAGACAGACATGTATTTAGCAGCTATTGGTTTACATTTCATACAAAAACTATAAAATGGAATATCTGGATAAATCACTCAGGATGGCATGACAATATTGGGCTTTAGATGACAGAGGTGGCACTGTAGAATGAATAAAATACATGCTGCACAGACTTCAAATTGGATAACAGATTCATCAAAACACATCTAATCTCATTTATTTAGGGCGTAGACCAGGCACTGCCAACTGAGAATACAAGGGCTCAAAGCACAAAGTTAAAAGTTCCAAGGTATTCATAAAAACTGTAGAAAACAGTTTTCAATATTTCTATCAAGCAATGGCAAGTGAATTGTACCCAAATCAAATTTCAGACTTAAGTACTGATATTAGGCATTGAAATGAAAGGCATTAAAGTAGCCTTTATTAGATAAGATTCTGAAATGACTGCAATTTAAGGAGATTGAATACAATTCTGAATTGCAGTCCCTCTTCAGGAGTACACACAGATTAGCTTGTGCTAGAAGCAGTTTTAATGGATAACAAAAAGCCAACAAATATGAAAAGGTTGTTTAGGCCATATAGAGCTTTAGGCTAGGGATACACTATATAAATGATTGAGGTGGGCTTTTATTATAGATATCCAGATTCAGGGTTACCAGTGTCAACACGTTCGCAATGCAATTCAAAATCATAAGATCATTCGTATTAAGACCAAGCATGAAATGGCAAAGCAGAGTTGGTATGCCTCTAAACCCCAAAAATCTATTGCTCACCCAAATCAACTGACACCATTTAATAAGTCTTTGCAACAGGAAGATTAATAGTGAAGAAAGGGGTCAAAGGCTGGGGAGGGCTGGAATCCACCAAGGCTTAAGCAGTCGTCATGAGAATACAAGGTAACGTTAACACTTGGAAACATGACAAAACAAGCTAGAGCCTAATGCTTTCATGTTGAAGTAACTGGTTCATTTAGAAATATTTACTTAATTTTAATACATAAAAAGTCATACCAGTTCTTTGGATAAAAACATCTCTATGAATGAAACTGATGCAAACAAAGCCTGTATAGAATTTCAGTCTTTTTTTCTCCCCTTGTGTTTGAGGACTAAACTGCCTCCTTCCGCTCTCGGGTTTCACAGCGCTCCCATTGGCCTGTGGCCAATGGTCCCCAAATCAACATGTCCAATTGGTGTCAACACTCACAAAAGACAGCCGCCGACCTCGACACAGCAGTGATGTAGGATGCAACAAGTATACAAATCTGACAGCCCTTCTTGGTGGATTCTAGCCTCCAGTCGACTTATTCCAAGCCCTTTCCAGAAATCTAACACACTATCTCTGTCTCTCTCTTTAGGAGCCCCCAGCACACTAAACACCACCTGAACGCCAGATAAGGATGAAAGAATTGTGTACCATTCATGTGAGGGATTTATGTGATGTTATAAATATAAAATGGTAGTTGGTCATTCAATTTAGCCATACCTTGCCAGTTTTAAAACAAAACAAAAACTCAATGCTACAATCTGTAGCCGATAGTATAATAGTATAACGATTTGCTTTTAGTGCTACATACAACAATAAAAACCCTAATTATGGAGATTCCTATAGCTATATTACTACCCCATTTTAAGTGAAATCCATATATTATCTAGATTTGGGCTTACAAGACAACACTGAATAGGAGAATGACCAAAGAGGTCACCCCACAGGTTCACCACACAACCCCATGGTCCCCAGTTTACTTGTCATGATGATATTTTGAACATTTCCTTCATATAGTTCTACAGCCCAGATCTATCAAGGGTAAGGAGAAAGGAGGCTTTGGGAAACCATGTTAAGTACTCTGTTAAAGTGAAGGGGAGATCTTATTAATGGTAGACTAATAGTTATTTCTAAACAGCCCACAACCTTTTGAGTAGACTACACCCAAACCAGCTACCTACCCCTCAGGAATAGAGACAAGAGACAGTGCACCAAACAACAGCTGGTTGTGATCCCGATAACCTTGAGCACATGAATTAGAAACATCAAATAAAAACTCAAAACTTGGTTTTGAGTTTTTCATGATTTGTGGACAGAATTCTAAATGACTAAAGAAGAGAAAGTGCTCATTTTGAAGCAGGCAGTGTTGCTTGGTGTCCTGTGCCTTAAGTGTTATATTAACAGATCCAGTCATGCAGGATGAGTACTCACTCCACAACATCGTCCTGGTCAGCAAACTCTTCATCATTGAAGCCGAACTGCTCAATAAAATTGGACGTCATTTGTTGCATCTGATAATCAGAAAAGGCCTGGCAAAGTCCAGGCCCAACGATAGTGATATAGTCTTGGCTCTACACAGAACTGGCACTTATTTACAATACAGCAAATGCACATGTCTAACATATGTGGACATACATTTCTGTGTGTGAGGTTAATAATAAAAAAAAAACAAGCACAGGGATGCATTTCCGTTATCACTGTTATATAGCATATTAGTTAAAAAAAATCTTTTGAATTTAGTCATTACAACATTAGAGAGGTTTAAATAAAGTGTAACATTTTAGGAAGCAGTGTGTATAGATTGTAGCAGACTGTTAAAGCTAAACAGACAGATGAGATTCTGTGCCCTTGTGAATGGCATTATGATGCGTGGACATCTATAACTAGGGGCTGTGTGCGTCTCTGTCTCTTACTTGTTGTAGTGAGGAGTCTGGATGAAAGTTACTGTCTTTGAAGTCCACCTCATCATCGCTGGACGAGTGGATATGGTGCGTGTTTACCTAGAGAAAGTCACAGACCCGTCAAACATGGCCAGGACATTTCATTGGTCAGAGTTGCTCAGACTATTTTCTCTGCAGCGAGAATCTTTTATATCCAGCAAGTAGTAAAACGGTGAATTTGAGTCTACAATAGAACGTGTGCACAGGTAAACTGAGTTGGTGGCAGCCATTTGGTGTCCAGTCCGGTCTGTGAGGGGTATTAAAGCAGACAGTGTTCTCACCAAGTCAACTGTGTTTCTCTTGTTGGTGTCAGCCAGCTGGCCAGAAATAAAGGCCTCCCATCTCTCTCGGTCTTCCTCTGGGAGCTCTGGCAGATGACAAGCCTTGATCAGAGCCCATTTCATCATCCTTACAAGTATTAGATGAACATGACACCTCTAAACATTACAGTAGCAATTAAACATGTACCGAGAGCCAAACAGGAAACAGAGGAAGACGAGTGTGTGTATTCTGCACGTGTGTCCTAATACCATACCAGATATGAGCTGCTGTATCTGTGCTCCATTAGGACCTTTATCGCAGTTATGAACTATGGAGTTGGCTATTCTGGTGAGATGACCCATGTAGCCTCGCCGACGACCCCCTTCCGCCCTAGAAAACACATACACAAAATACACTGGCGTACATGTAATACAAAGACCTGCTATTGGTTAACACTAATCTAAGGATCTAAGTACCGTATTGGTTCCAAGTACAGTATTTTCCTTGAAATAAGTGGGGTCGCCTTATATTCGGGGGCTAGACAGATGGCGCCAAATATTAGTTAAACGAGTGTTCACACACGCAGCTACCGTCCCTCACAACTAGAATACAGTGCCAGGGACCTGAAAGACAGACAGTGATCGTCTTTAACAAAGTGGCTCAAAAGTAGGTCTAGTTAACCAACTGAAGAGGAGTTATGATGCCAATTTTCAGATCATGGTGATTAATGCAGCAGTCATCGTTGTGGACAGAATTCTAAATGACTAAAGAAGCGTTGTGCGACACGCTGCATACGGCAAAGGATGCCCTGCTAGCTAACCAATAGTGTAAACATTGTGGCGTTCTAAGCATATACAAAAATATTTCTATTGTGCATAGGAAAGAGTTTAGGCATGTGGAAGACGTTATAAAGATAGCTAATTGCATAGTACTCTGGCATATACTGGTAGTCTCTTGCATACAGAAATAGCCGACACATCTGCAAGAAGAGAAAATAATTACCGGTATACTATAAATATAATGATTTTCTTTATTTAAAAAAAACAGATTCAGCTGTTCTCCAAATGAGTCTTGAAAAAAAGGGGGGCGATAGTCTTATAGTCGGACCATAATTCATTACAAATCCCTGACCATTACAAAATTTAAGGTAATATTGTGATAGATAAGCTAGGACAAACAGCTAACTTTCTTGCTGCTCGGAATTGTATCACTCTCAGGACTGGTT
>JAODLI010000021.1:177005-191664 GCA_027575585.1 Percopsis omiscomaycus
GATATGGTCTAATTCCATATCCCATAAAAAAATATATCGATATATTTTTTATATCGATATATCGCCCAGCCCTAGGTACCGGTACCAAATTCTAGGTACCGGTTGAAATGTGAACAGTACATAACCCTAATGATATGCACAGCGGACATTGTTGATATTATTTTGGTGGTGTGGTCCAGCCTTAGAGCCGACGGAGAGCCATGTCTTACCAGAGTGTGTCCTCATGTGTCTCTTCAGCTTGTATGTGTCCCTGCTGGCATAACTACAGAGGCTGCACTGGAACGGACGCTCCCCAGTGTGGGAGCGGATGTGGCGCTTCAGCTTGCTAACCTAGAAAACACAGACACCAGTTAATGGGACACAATGGGCCTGTCAACGTGGGCGTCTTTAGGGGAGTACAGAGTATGTACTGCAAAGACGCTTACCTCCACACTGGCATAGTCGCACATGGAGCACTTGAAGGGTTTCTCATGGGTGTGTTTGTAGCGACGGTGACGAACCAGCTCCCCGCTGGTCACAAAGGCCATGTCACAGTCGGTACACTTGTGAGGGCGAGTTCCTTTACACAGTCAAATGAAACACGGGTCAGCCTTTTTGCCAAAGGGTTGAAGGATACATATCCACTGTACATGATTGTGTGCGTGTTTACCAGTGTGTGTGTTGAGGTGGTTTCGGAGGAGGGTGACAGTTCTGAAAGCCCTCCCACACAGATGGCACTTGTGCGGCCTCTCATCGGTGTGGCTCTTCATGTGTCGGTCCAGGTTGGAGCGGCGAGGACAGGTGTAGCTACACAGCTCACACTGAAAGGTCTTCTTAACACCTGTGGGAAGACGTGCACAGAAACGCTCAGTGAGCAAACCTGGGCTGTGATGATGTGACGCGTGTACAGAACAGCACAAAATATACATAAATTTAAAGAAAACAATCCTCTCACCTTTCTTCTTAATTTTGGTGGGTTTGGGAGGCTTCATGTTGCCTACCACCTTCTCAGCGTTGACCTCAGACAGAAGCCCTTCCTGCTGTTCCTCCTCAAAGTCGTACACGCTAACGTCCATGTCCTTGTCCCCTTCAGCGTAGCGCAGGCGACTCTTCTTTCCCTGCACAAAACAACAGAATAATAAGTGAGGCACATGTTTATATAAAGCAGCCTCAAAGTCCACAACAATCACAGCCATTTCCTCACACCTTCTTAGTCTTCTTGACCATTCCAGTAGGAGGCTGGTAGTCCGGGTCTTTAGCCCAGGTCGGGTCATCATTATGGGGCTGAGGGCGCTCATCATCCCCCTCCATGATCTGGTGCTCTTCTGCCTCTTCCTCCTCCTCTTCCTGGTGGATCTCACCCCCCTCTTCCTCCTGTTCAACAGTCTCCACCTCTCCATTAGCACCCACCTTGACCACCTAGTGATTGAAATAAAGATGTACTGATTTAATATATTTTATGCATCTTAATCCCATCACATGCACATTTAATACCGGTATCAACTGCTTTTCAAATATCTAAAGTTTAGATCTATAAAGATCTAAACTATAGGACGATATCAGGTTGATGATAGTCTATGCACCTGAAAACCTTCAGGAAGTGGCAGGGTGTGACAGATGACGGGGTCTCCAGCTTTTGGCATATCGGTAGCATCAACAAACGTGCCTTGCTGCAGGGCTTCCACTGTGGTGGCAGACACGGGCACTTGTACCAACTGGAGCTCTCCCAAACCCAGGGCAGCCTGCTCCTCCATGTTCACCACCTGGAGAAACACAGAGAGGATGTGTGTTATAGGCCTGTATGTCTACACACACAAAGATGTAGATAGGATTTCTCTGCGGTGTAGTCATCATTTGCCTGGAGTGTGATGATCTGGGTCTGGTCCACTGTTGTTACGGTTGCCTGGTGAGCAGCGCCTGCAACCACGCCCACTGTTCCTGAAGCCCCTCCCACTGTAGCCTCCATCACCTGAAGACAAATCAAGTTTTTATTTGTGTGAAGCCTGGAGGTTGGTAAATGCTTCCTACTTGACAACTGAAGGATTCATTTGGTCATGGAAGAGCTTTATATCAGAGATCCATATAACTGAGTAAGAGGAGTTCGTGCCAACCACTACAGTAAATACCTCAGTCTTCATCTGCAACAGAGCAGGATCCAGCGAGTCCATTACCATCATCTCAACCCCTTCTCCAGTTTCTATCCCGGCCTCCATAAGCTGCTGTTGGGCCTGTGCAGCTTCCACCATCCCATCTCCTGGACAAAAGTCACAATAGTCAACAAAAATTGTAATCGAACAAAAAACATCCAGATAATCAAGACCAACATCAATGCACAAATGTGTAATGGCTACACTGAATAACTTAAAGGCTTGTTGAGTACATGTCTAATTTAACTTCACCTTAGTTAACAAATAAGTAAAAATAAACTAACAACCTTGTTCAAGGACGACTCCCTGTTGTCCCTCTACAACCCCCCCAGCCTCTGCAGCCTGCTGGAGGAGGTCTGCCACCATGGCATCTTGGCTGTGGACAGACTGGATAGTGGGGAAGTCTTTGGTGGGGTCCTCTACCCCGCCAACATCCTCTGTCGAATCCCCGTCCATGTTGGATAGGAACTGCGAGAGAGAACAAAAGCATGATCTTATGATCTTGAATAGCCAGGGTTTTAGACAGGTTTAAGTTACCTACGGCGGGAGAGCAAATTTGATGCATTTGCGATTTGCGTGTGCCCTTTCATACTTAGGTGCCTGATCTCCTGGATATGACATATGATATGTCTCAGGAGCTCACCCTTTTACAAAATACCTTGTTTTGTTTTGACTCAACTCTTTCTGCTACCAGAGTGACTGTCCCTATGCCAAACTGTAGGGGGAGGGGCACAACCACACAGGTCACTCCACTGGACTACACAGATATACCAAATACTGTAAAGATTTCTCAGTTTTCATTCAAATTAAACCAAGTAATGAGATTGGCACTGGTACCAGAATGGCAACTTGTGAACAAATGCAATTTGCCGTTTGTTGACCTCCCTTCTGTTTGGGGTGGTGGTTGGGGAGAAAAGTTTGGTAGGGCCTACAGAAATTCGTTTGGATTCTATAATAAAAGTACATTCAACACAGGTTGTCTAAAATATTCATCACTAGGTCAGCCAGACGTTACTTCATGTACTGCAGATAAAACCGTATTTTTGTACCTCTCCAAGCCGAGTCGTAGAGGGAGCTCTCTGCCGTTATAGCCTATATATCGCTGTGTATGTGGTTCTAGGTGGGCTTAGAATAAGAGACAAGCGGGCAAACGGCGTAACAACAACTTCATTTCCAACCACGGTGACATGACCAGAAAAGGCTCAACGGATGGAGACGGTAGACCTTATAGATGGAGTATAACTGCGTATCTCGGGTTTAAAACAGAGTACGGCTGGGCTATGGTTCTCGCCGGGGGTCATTTTGCTACGAATGCCTCGTCATCCTCTCCTCCGCGCCCGATCTTTTTGGAGTGCGCAACACGCTAACAACAAGCTAGCGCGGTTTTAGCTGACTGTTTTACCCGCCTTCGATTGCCTCGATCAAGAGATAGCCAAAATAATTAAAACGTTTGGCATTTATCGTTTGTTAGGAGCCCTATGTGTTCTACTTCACGTCGATAAGAAACTCGTGTTTTATGGGTTTTAAGAAGAATGGGCCTTGCTTGGGAGATAGCCAAACACTCTAGCTAAAGTTAATATACAGTAATCACTAGCGGGTATGTTATTTCATTTAAAATGGCTTTCGGTTCCAACAAGTAGGCAGTAATACATCACAGTAGAATATAGATGTATATTAAATTGTTTAGTTTAATGTGTGGTGAGTAAATCACAATGCTTTGAGAACATAAAACTACACATTTAAGGCAGCCAAGCTAATGCTACCAGTGGAAGCTAACATTAGCCCGCCAGTTTCCATCTCGTCTCGTAGTAAAAGACAGGAAACAAAGAGAGGGGGAAAATGGACGCCTCGGCCTAAACACTCCAACCTAATCGTCGAAGCATTTTTAACACATCCTCGAATATCCCCACAGAAACGTAAAATAAGCCAGGTTGTACATGCAATCTGTGGAACTTCAGTTATTTAAACCTATTTTGACGGGATTTGCAATAACGATAGAGGGAGACAAACACCCCACGACAAGCCGCCCAGACCCGGAGCCCCATCGTGACACCTAGAGGCCGATTAAAGATCCTGCAAACTCCCCCTTCTCCGAAAAGTAGTGATACTTTACCTGTTTTTAGTCTGTTTCTGCTCCCGTTGAACTCGACCGAAAGCGCGGATATTGTGCTTCAAAGTTACCAAGATGGTTAAGAAATGCAACCTTCTCCACCGCTTCTTTTAATCCCTCTCCCGCTTTTGCAGAGTATGCTCTGCCACAAAATGGCAGTTGGGAGCTCAGTGCGCCTGTGCGACCGCTGGGGGGTGGTGTCGAAGCTGCTGCAGCCACCCTGATTGGCCAGGAGGGGCGCCCCGTTGGAATACATTGAAACACATTTATCACAATATTGGGTCTATCTGTCCATAGATAATACTGTGTATTTATCTGTCCCTAGGCCTCGAACTGGCAGTACTTCAAAAAGGTGAATACATGTTGACTGTGTGTTGTATTTTTATTTAGCTATGTTCGTTGCTATAGCAGTTTTATTTTACACTTCTCACACAATCCTGGAAACCCTTGTTTAAATGTAGCTTATAAAACTTAGTTGGTATCATAATAATTCTTTTGAGTTATTACTGGGCAAAGCCAGAGATAATTTTTTCAACTTTTCATTTCTAGAGGAAGATATGGATTTGTTCAACTAGTTAATTTGAAGTACTACTAAATAGTACTAAACCTACTTACATGACGTCTTTTTAAAATTTATTTAAGCCGGAGTACCATGTATAATGTCAAGTACAAATTATTTTGTGCGTTCAATATATTGAAATGTAGAAAACTTAAATTATAAAATAATATCACTCAAGTTTGTTTCAACCATTTTTATTATTTGTTTACATTTGACTGGCAAGATAACTGCCAGGCAATATTTTATAGAAAAGAAAAAAATTATTGGTTTTCAATTTTGCAGTCAGCCTTATGCTTACATTTTTAAATAAAGTATCTCCTCTCCATACCACAACTTTTACTAGCACACCACGAGGCACTTTTAGAAGTTTTACTGATCTAGTGGTTCAGCCCATCTTCTGTCCAGTTAATTCTAGTAGTGAATACACAAGAGGACAACAGAATACTAGCAGTTGTAAATAAATGGGGTTAGCATCATACAGTAAAATCAACCACTGATGAAAAGGCACCCTCCCTTTATCAATAACCCTGGGAGAATTTAAATGAAATCACCAGTCGTGAATGAACTTAAAAAGGTCAGGGAACACAAAATACATTTTTAAACGTACCATGTTACTTTTTTTTTTTAAATCAGTAATGGTATTTCAAAAATCAATCAATGCTAACTTTTTACGCTCCAGGACCCAGGGTACAGAGTACAGGGCCGTGGGTCCAGACTATACTGGTCGTCTGGCATTGTATATTTCGGCGATTGCCATGTTAGCAGACTGTCCAGGGCTCCAAGGTCAAGGCTGAACAATGGATATGTGCGATGTTTACATGCTACTAGAAAAATGGGACAGACACTGTATGTCCATTAAAAGGCATTGATAGTTACTTCAAATTGTGTTTTAATGACTCCAGGCTAATGAAGTGATACATCTGTAAAGTATCACTTCCTAAAACAAACTATATTCAGGATTTTACATTTACATTTACATTTGAAGTACTACTGTAAATCAAATGAGAGTAATAGATACAAGATCATTTAACAGAATTAATTGAATAATGGAATTAAAATAAATGTCATCACATAATAAAAACCAGAGGCAGAACACAAGAGTGCCATCACAAAACAAAAATAAAAACATATTTACAAATGAAGACCGCTAGAAATAAAATTTACAATACAATCACATAACATGTACAATTCCAGTGGCATATAGTATAAATATACTGAATATTTCCATAAAGGATATGCTATATATAATGACAGTATAGAACAATGGCACTGAATTGCTTAAATCATTCTCTCATACAAACCTATATGGCCTCATATCAAGAAAGAATAACTTTATCATTTCATAACTTCAAGAGTTTAAGTGTTGGGACAGTGAGCAAAACCAATCACTACTCTAGATGATTATATTCTAATAAATTAACTTGGCTGCTTTAAAGTTGGGCTGGAATGAAACGCTGCAGACCTTTGGACCTTGATGTTTCATGGCTGAGAACCACAGGTTGAAGTGGAATTGTTCAACCCTCATCGCTCAATATTAAGCCCTCCCACTGATATTCGGCAACGAATAATCTATTGATCGCTGACTGAACTGAATCAGTATTTTAATGAATTTACTTCCATTGCTTATATTAAATAAGCACTTAGATTGTGTCTGCAAAGCTGATCACCACATCACTACAGTTTGCAAAATAGTGTTTCTTTTAAGAATTGTTTACATTTTGAATAAAAACTTGAAAAATAAATTAAATTCTACAACAACAAACTGGAGTAACTGGAGAAAACACACTACCAGTACAGACATCAGCTTTGTAGACACATTCTAAGTGTGTTTGAGAAACAATGGAAGTGAATGATGGATGAGTACAACTGTGAGCGTTGCCAGTCTGGCACCTACCATGAAGTGGTTAATTCATGGAAAATTTAAGCGTGAGGACTTAATATTGAGGTAAGAAAGCAACAAAGTTGAGGGTTTAACAAAAGTTCAGTGCTTTAAAGTGACGATCGTATGCCCAGAGGGTCTAGGGGTTTTCAGGCCCCACAACAGCCAATGCTATTTTCAACCATTCACACACATTTGTCCTGTCAATAACAGAGACATTAAACCCCTCTTCGACTTACTGTAATTGAAAAAGTTGTCATAGCTTCATAGAGGTAGGTAGGAGGAAGACATCAATGGGGCATAAAAGATCGTAGGAATGATAAACATATTTTTCACATAACCCTCAATATTATGTATGACCATTAGAGGGAACCAAATAAATACACGTCACCATCAGGTTCCGTTATATTCATAATAGCTTTACCTCAGAGAGTAAATGTGATTTTCTGACTCAAAGAACATCAACACAAAACACTAACTTCTGAGTAATAGTTAGATGGGCAAGTATCTTGTTGAGGGCTTTAAAATAATTAGCGTTTTGTAATGTTTTATGGGCATGACAGACAAATGTGGGGCATCACATTACCATGGTGATGCAAGCCTGGGATATGCCATGATTTTCTTGTAGTGGCAAGAAAATAGCAACATGGCAAACCGTAATGTTCAAGCCTTTCCAATCTCAAATCATTGTCTCAGTTTTAAAAAAATAAACAAAAGAATCACCCCTCTGGTCATGGATCAATGACCAAACCAAGAAACACCTGCTGTTACTTAATATAGTCTTTAAGTTGGCCTCAGGAACCAAGAACATATTTATGTTCTCTTGCAGGCATACTGAAGTATTCCACTCTTTTATTCTTCTTTTACCCATCCATTCTTCCCTTAAGCCTATTGGTTCCATCCTTGACACACTCCTGTCCATTCTTCTAGTTAAGGCGGCTAAAATCTGCAGTCATCCAAGGATATATATAATATATATAGTCCAACTGCTTAGTAGTTACCACAGGTATATGTACATGAATCTGTGTGTGTGTTATTATGTCCAGTGCTAATGAAACGATCATAGTTAATGTTTACCATTTGACCTGGTTAATATTGCACCCCCTTTGACAGTGTGGATATATATACTATGTTTGTTTTCCTGTATGTTACAGATGTGTGAATTTGACACATGACATGGGAGAGTCCCAACATAGTGCATCAGCATCTGGTCAGACTATAGGTTATATCGTAGTGCTAACCGTCACTGAAACTGCATGTAGATGTTCAGTGTGTGTGAGTGGAGGAGCGGGTTAGAAGGCGGTGCTGGCCATGCTACCAGGAGAAAATAGCCGTGGGATTCCATCCAGAGACGTCTCAACGTGTCTGTGGGCCATCTTCCCCTCCTCACCTGTTCAACACAATGACCCAACCACAAAAGATAAACTAAAAAAATAAAGTGGGATGGTCTTCATGGACATGTTTCTCAAAACAGTATGAAACATTCAGAATGAAGGCAAACAGGCATTGTCTTCACAATTATTCTCTCCTTCATGTGACAAATGAGTGAATCAATGATTCCAAATGAGTGAAAATACACAAAATAATGAATGAATGAAAGAAAGAAAATTATTTAATAAAAAAAAAACATACATTTTGTCACTTACCAAATAATAGTATTGATAATTATAATAAATATTATTATCATTACCCAGAACTAGCAGGGCCTGTTTGGCAGCAGCTCTGACTTCATCTTTGTCTGTCCGACAGAGATACACCAGCTGATCAATGCTTTCTTTGGCCTACAGCAGAGAGAGATGTATTACTATAGAAAACAAAAGGTGTAAACCTAAGAAATCTATTGTAGGTGTGGCAGCAATTCATGGGCTTCATTCAATTGCATCTCAATAAGAAACAATTCGATTGCTAAAAGCCTGCATGCTCTCTTCTGTGCTTGGTGCTTAACATATTTCCACACCCACCCCTTTAAAGGATGTTTCACTGACATCCAAAAGGCCTGTTTGTGTTGTAGAAACCACTTCAATGTTGCAGTGCAGCAAAGTGCTTTTGCTTCCCGAAAGAGGCACTGCATGTACAGTAAGTAGTTCATACTATATTTTATAGTTTGTAGTTTATTATAGTAGTTTCTTTGTTATTTGACTTAGCCTATAGCCTACATACTATTATATTGTGTAATATATTATGAGAAAGTTGCGAGATGCTTATGCGATTTCTGGAAAAAAAATACAAGTAAAAACTAAACTCACAGATGTGAGTTTAGTTTTAGTCTAATTGTAGGACCAACTGGACCTTTGCAGCCAGCCAGAACATGTACAGTATATTCCTGAAGTGTTTCTACCTTGAGACAGGCCAGAGCCTTGCAGCCACACACTCTGGTGTCAATGTTGTCTTCTTCCAGCAGCTCCAGACTGCTGACCAGGGCCTGGGAGGGACACACTTCATATTTATTATGTTCCATACACCGCATGTCTGCCTTGTACTCTCTAGATCATTATGTGTATGTGTAACTACTATTGTGGCTGAATCACAGGTCGCCACCCTACTGACAGGCAGACACACACTGATACACAGACCGTCATGTTTACAAACACAGAGACAGACCTAGCCTGCAGGACCTGACGCAAAGCTTTGTGTGGTGGCCAACGCTGGTACTGCCGCCAAATGCTATTAGAACCAAAAAGCCTATTCCCTATAGAAAATGTATATGAAACTTTTATGTCATTGAGTAAGGAAAGCTTGTTTCTTTTGTGTATGACGTCATTACAGGGAACGAGCATGGGTTCGCATGGACACTAATGCGCATGCTCACACGGAAGTCGGGAGCACTCATTGAAATGAATGGTGGCAATTTTGACATACGCAATCCTGTTCTTTTAATACATCCATAAGATAGACAGTGAGACCCACACACAGACAGGCAGATACGTTAATAAACAGACACAACCCTCACCCTCTCTCTGTGCGTGGGCTGCTCTGCCAGGCTTCGTAGCAGAGAGCTTGCGGAGGCCGTCACTTTCCCTCGCTGGTCTTTCAGTAACTTAGCAACAGCGTGAAGTCCCTCTCTCCTCAGGCTGCACTCCGGGGGACGCTTCAGAGCACGCACCAGCACTTCCTGGTCAGATGATGAAAGGCTCTGGACCAACCAGACTGCAGTTCGGAGGGGGAAGGGCATAAGTGGGGTCAAACATCACAAGATTAACACAAACTTTTGCAGAGCGTGGTAAAGGAAGTGTGGTTTGCAAGAACGCTGCAAGACGACCCTGCATACATTAAGTCAACATACTTTATTTAAAAAAAAATTAAAATTAAAATAAAAGATGAAGCACCTTAACGACAAACTAACATGATTGTGTTACCTTCCTCAGCCAGTTCAGTGATGTGTGTGTCCATCTCGGTGACACCTTCTGTATACAGGTAGCTCCAGAACTGGAATATTGTTACCATGATGTTGTCTCCGTTACCCCCTCGCCGTGGCAACCGGCGCTCAAGAACCTTCTCCACTAGACGAAGAAAAACTGGAGACACACACATGCAGCACACATAAGCAGGGAGACGCATTGTTGTGCTGCAAATATCAGAAACATCACGAGTCATAAGTCAAGTGCAGTGTTACACACAGTTCCTGGTTTACCTCCATTGGCAATTTTAGCAGCCTTCTCAGGCAGTTTGGAGGAGTACATCCGTGCCGCGGTAACCATAAACGTCTCTGTAGAGACCCTGTAAACACTGCCCTGTCCCATGCACTGTTGCCATAGTGACACAGCCCCCTGACACAGCTCCAGATCTGGGATAACTGGAGGTGGGGAGGAAACGATGGACATACATGTTTTAAAAGTTTTGACACAAAGACAATATTTCCACCAAGATGTTTATGGCAATTAGGTAATTTAGCAGAAACGTTTATCCTGTAGAATAATAACACAGCTGTGTCCTAAAAGCTGAAGAGCATTAACAAATCCCACATGTATCAAACTACATTCAAGTACAATTAGAACAAAGCTTTATTCTGGATATCCATATAAAATGTGTTTACATGTGTTTACTTCCATTTGTTTGGACTAATGACAAGCTGTCATTAGTCAGGTTCAGGAGGACACAGGTCTTACCCTCGTAAGGCTGAGTGAGGCCTCCCGGCACTTCCTTGGTAATGCGGCGTATGATCGCTAGCACTCGCGTCTCTATCAGCAGCCTGTCTAAAGCGTACATCTCACCACACCGCAGGGGGCCAAACATGCCCAGACGCTGTCGGAAGAACACATCAGATGCCTTTGATGGTAGGAAACGTACTTTATATAGGCCACAAGGCACATCTCTTTAGTGTGCACCATGTCTCCTTCGCAGGACAAATTGGCATGTCCTACGGCTGCGCTGATACGTGAACACTCAGGCTGTAGAATGGAGGTTCCTCATTGCGTTTCTCTTGCTCAAATAAACCTGCAGCGATCGGCCATCTCTTAATTTACCAGAAATACTCATGTTTGTAATGTCTCAGCACACCCCAGATCTTTATTGGTCCAGTTTGGCACAAACACACTAGGTCCATGTACATTATAATAAATAAAGGCCATTTACTTCACGTGTATAAGAATGTAGTGTCATGTGAACTCGTCCCTTACCAATAGCTGTGAGCTGCAGTTCTCCAGGTGTACCACCAGAGCACAGTCTAGTGGAGAACAGCCAGTTGTGAGAAAGCCTCTGTCCTGCTGGACACTGGACACACATCACACAGAGTTAGAGATCAACACGATATGAAATCAAGATGCGACAATAATAATAATTAAATGTATATAAATTTGGTAAATAAATATATTAGATATATATGCATACATATTCAAATTAGAAGTAGACAATAGAACCAGATGATATTTGCATTTAGATTTTCCTGTACATCAACTCCCTGTTTCATGGTATTACGTATGGCCACTAGGTGGCAGGGTAGTACTGAATAAATCATTTGTAAACTTCAAATTTGGCCGCATTACCTAGGTGACCCAGCTTGATTAACCAGCTTGATTTTGTTGCACCTGGCTGTCAAAACCTTTTTACAGTTTACTGACATCAACAACTATTCCAAGGTGTACAATTGTAGGTGTACAGCCCTTAAGGGAATACAGAATACAATGTGAGGTCACTCCGAGAGCTCATTCTGCCACCAACCTGCCATTTCTGCTTCCGCTTCTCCTTCCTGCTCCCTTCTCCTCCTCTTCCTCCTCCTGGTCAGAGGTGTTCAGGAAGTCAAAACTTCCCAGTGCCGTCTCTACGGTGAGGCTGGCTACACTGGGGCTGCGGCTGTGTCTACCGCCCTGCACATACACACACGAACAAACATACACATGCATACAATGGTCGAACCAAAAGTTCCACAATACAGGTAAGAGCACAAACAAATTTATACACACAAAATATATATTATATCTGTGTGCAAATGGACAGACACCCACACACACACAGCTCAAATGCAAAATCAAAGCGACATTAAAGCCTTTCTGATAGACACAACTGGCTACACCCCTACACCAAACACTGACTCACAAATCAACAGCACACCTCTTAGTTCAAACTCTGTTGATTACAGGTCAATGCAACAAGCATCTCCAGCACATTAAAGCACACCGTTTGACTTCCCTAGTAAAGCAATGCACTCTATAAATATACACATGGCTGGATTGACACAATCCACAACTTGGCTACAAGGTCCAGTTCATCATAATACTCTCTCCTTTAGATAATGCATTCATTTTGAAGTGGAATGGAAAATGGAAAAAAATACATTTTTATTTGTATATCAATTAAATAGGTTTCCTCAATGGCTAGGCTTTGAACATCATCCATTTTGGTCTGGCCGCAGCCTTACTCAAAATTTCTTAACACACTCTGGGGGAAATGTAACCTTCAATAAAAACAGTTTGTTACTGTATATCAATGTTTTTTTTACCTGGTAAATGTTACCCACTTTAAAAGAATGTTGGACTAAATATATTTATAAATTATTTATCTGCACTGTTAGTACGATTGTGTGTGTGCGCCAAGGAGACACACATGCCTCCATGTCCTCAAAGAGTCTACAAGGATATACACACAGACAATTCTGTTCTCTATGACAACTCCCAGTGCATTGTGGGGTGAGCAAAATTTCAGGAGGGACAGGAAGGTCCGCACCCTACTTCTGTCTCTGGGGAAACAAAGCTTTCTGGGAAATTTAGTTCTTTTTTTAAACATGCTGTTCTGAGGGCTAGTCCACCCTCCTGAGGTATTTAATCTTCTCTGGTCAAAAGAAACAGAACATTTTCTACGACTTTCCTTTCAGCACATTATAATACAAAAGCATTATTTAGTCTATAGTTGCAATTGTGCTGCACAAGTGGGAGTAGTGTTTTAAATAATGATCATAATATCTCATAAGGACGACTGATAACTGAGGTTAAAGTTTGTAATAACTGAGGTTGTAGTTAGTTGTAATTATAATGTGCTATGCCCTCATATGAAGCGTCATCTCACCTTCAGTGTGACCTGCAGCAGCCTGAGCTCCTGCTCCAGCACCTGGAGCTCAGGGAACTGTCCTCTGTAATCGTCCAGCGCGGACACCACCGCTCCCAGCGCCTCCTCCACACAACTGTCCATAGACACCTCCACCTCCTCGGGCACACAATCCACCCTGACCTCCGGCTTCTCCTCGGCCTCAACCAACACCCTGTGGGCTACGTAAGACACGTCGTCCATGCTTTCTGAGAGCATGCAGGGCTGCACGGCCAGCTGTGCATGCAGCTGTAAGTGCATGTTCGCATCCACGCTTTGTGTTCTGGAGTAGGGAGAGGCGAGGGGAGGGGGGGATTTGTCCTTATGAGGCTCGGCGGTGTCTTCAACACACTCGTCCTTCACACATACAGAAGGGCCGGTGCTGGCTTCCTTCTGGTCCTTGAAAAGGACCGCCCTCCGGGGTGACGCTGTGGTCTCTGTGGCAACGCAACCTGGGGGTTCAGGGACCCTGCTAGGCATGATCATTTCAATGTCGTTAATGGAGATGGGCGACGATGGGGGCAGTACTTCCCCTGAATTGCTCGCGGACCTGTCTGTCAGGAGGACGCCGTCGGCGCTGTTCTCACTTATGTGGCTCAGCGACCGCAAGTAGTGCCGAGAGGCATGGCCATTAGGCACCGACCCGCCTGTTGCTACGGGTGACGAGGCACCTTCCCCTATTCCAATTGTTGTTGTTGTCGTCGTTGTTGTTGTGGTGACTGTTCCCTCCCTGTTGATCAATGCGTATGGTTTGCCTTATTAATATAGCACATTTAATTATCCAATACACACAAACCCTTTTCATCGAATATGAAGAGAAAAATCAATATCTGCTGAGAAACCACCGATCCAACTGTAGGAACACCACTATCTAGAGGTTGAACACTGCAATTGTATCCAACTGTATGAAACTTGACACATGATGTCACTCACCGTGTGTGGCACACATCTAAGCCAATCAGATACATCAATTTCAATAACCTGTGTTCAACCTGTAGACGGTGCCGTTTCACCTCAGTATTTGGAACTCAACAATACCTTGGGCCCTTCGCTTGGGGTTCAGCCTTCACCTCATTGGCTGAGTGTACAAGGTGGGCGGGGTTAGCAGTTGGGGAGGCGGGGTCTCGGGAACTGAATGTGATTTGAACCTGAGAGGCACTTCCTGTCCCAGCTGGCTGGACTTCCATAGGAACAACCACCGGCTAGAGAGAGGAAGATTACAATCACACAGCACTGATCTTGAAACCAAAACTGAACTCAAATCTTTACCGTTACCTTTGTCATGTGGTTTGAACTATTCTCGCTCTTATCCCCTGACCAGGCTACTTCCACGCTTGTATCCTCTATCATCTTCTCTTAACAGCCTCTGTCCACTTAATACCAGACCAGTGTGACCTTCTCCTCCCACACCTTGGCTATCAGAACCTCTACGCGCTTGCAGAACAAAGCTCAGAGCAGCTGAGAGGAAA
>JAODLI010000021.1:191764-202910 GCA_027575585.1 Percopsis omiscomaycus
TGCTAATTGTGTTTAGAGTTTTGAAAATGTGACAACTGATTGGACAAATGCTTGTTAGCGACTGAAAAAAACTGTAAAAACTGCAGTATTCCCAATTTAATGTTGTGTGAGCACACGAGCAGTGAATTGACCATTCACATTTACACTGTGGCTGGTGCTCCTGTATCCAGACTTGTTATGGTAAAGGTGGCAGAAAAAAAAATTACATTCCAAATAAATGTTCAGTTAACTCAATTATTCATAAATAGCAGGAAATTGACATTTGTTTAATATCAACATAAACTATAAATACCTTATCTACAATTACAATAATTAATTTATTTTAAAAGCTACACTGCTCAGCCTGATATGTTCACCGTTGACTGTGTTTTCTACCCTCAGAGTTTGATGCTCTCTATTGCGGCCAACTGGATAGAGCAGGAAAAAAAGGATATTGCAGCAGCCAAGCAGGCCTACCTGGCAGAGCAGTGCCCTCCCCCAGATATCAAGGGAGACCAGGCCGCTCTGATGGTATGAGCTAGATAGGACTTCACCTTTACTGTATCCATAGATATTTTTTTCTCCCACTAGAGATATACAATACAAAATATTTATACCAAGTCCTGTCAGAGATCATTTGTTACCACTGAAAAAAATGCATATCTTTCTGTGACCATAGGAGATCTGCAAGAAGCTCTATGCAGCCATTGACACAATAGATGAGGATAGGTATGACCTTGAGGCCAAAGTAGGAAAGGCCAATAAAGAGGTATGCATTTGTTGTTCTGTGCAGCAATAGCTGAGCACTGCCATATCAACTTTGGCTGCTGTGACTCCATTTGCACAAGTTGTTCAACTTGTTATTCGCAGATTGATGACCTGAAGATCAAGGTTGTTGACCTGGCTGGTGTCAAGAAGCCTGCTCTCAAGAGAGTACGTATGTCTGCTGATGCCATGCTTAAAGCTCTGCTGGGCTCCAAACACACAGTCAATATGGACCTCAGGGCCAACCTCAAACAAGTCAAGAAGGAGGTCAAAGAGGAGGTTAGTACTGCATATTGCAAGAAAAAAAGCTAAGAATATACAGAGAAATCATCTGTTCTAATGAGTGCCAGCTCTTCATCCACAAATATCTTGTCCTGTAGTCTTCAGAGGCAGTGGGTGACTGGCGTAAGAACATTGAAGACAAGGCTGACAGGAAGAAGATGTTTGAGACTTCCTAAACACTTTAAATTCATTATTATTTTTGCTCTGGGGTTATAGCACATTTTTTTTGAATTACTACAAAAATTGCATATTTTTAATTGAATTAAAATACAGTTGGTTTCATTAAATCTTTAGTTGTCAGCTTGGTCTTTTATTTTACCTTTGGGATTTATTTATCTTTTTTGCAGATATATAAATGATAATTCTGTAGTTCTTTTTCTGTAGATCAACAGCAACATTAACTTAACCGCCTCTTCAAGAAGGAGGACCCCCTCTAAATCATTGTTGGATCTGTGAAAAGTTAATATAAACACAGAAAAGAGCTCAAAGAATATACAGTATATGGATCACTGACCACTCTAGACTGAATAAAATGGAAAATATTGCATTACTTTATGTTAAAACTAAAGCAAAGCTGTTAATTATTTATTTTAACAAACCATATCTATATATTGTCTAGACATTGTATATGGAGTGTCAACAGTTTTACACAAATTAAGGTCTTCATAATTCAGAGGCAGCAGGACTCGTCCACATGATGGCAGCAGAGGACCTCTTGTTCCTCTTCAATCTGCCCCTAAATATATAGCTGTTTCTTGTATATATAACTTATAGATATATAACTAGTCATTCTAGTGAATAGCTTTTTTTTATGAGTGCAGTTTTTCCCACATCTGACCTTTAGCAACATATATAGTAATTTGATCTGTTTAAAATATATCTTACTACTGCACAGTCCCAGGTTCTTCACTGATAAACATTGTTTCCTGAAAATACCTAACTGATTAGTGATGGACTCCAGAAAACCATGTGGAAGGTAGGCAGCTCTCTTTTATTATACCTATTTTTGCATGCTGTTATAATCTATCTTACAGCATGTTGTTTTGTTTGGAATGACTTAACAAATTTTTATTGCATGTGTTCTTAAGTACGAGTTGACAAACCAGCCAAGACTCTCCGATGCATTGTTTTTGTTTGCTGTTCTAATTTTTGAAATTTAATTTTAACTTAATTGTACTTTCACATCTGTGTGTGCAATACTTTTTTACTTTTGTGCTTGTGTACTTCTTTTATATACAGTACTTATTTCAATTAAAGGTACAAGTTGACTCCCCAAACAGATTTGAGAAATGACCATTTGAGTTCTATAGGGGGAGAACAGTTTGTGCGCTTACCATCTGCCATGCAAATACGTTTCTGCTATGGATTGAATACATTTGTTAAACTGAGATTGTAAATCAACAGAGAGCAGTCCTCCAACAACTCATACTGTATGAATATGTTTTTCTCATTGAAATACATTTATGTTGTTTTTTGTTTGTTTAGAATTAATCATGTGAACGCGACCTGACTCTGACAATTCTTAATTGTTCTTTAGCATTCTTCAACCATTCCACAAAAGTATACAATACTTCCTCTAATCTGTTCTAGGGGCCCATTGGCATGTCAGCTCTGCTGAGTCAAAAAACAAGACCCACCATATGTACCCTCCAAAAAGGGACGAGTTATTGGATAAGTGCCAAAGGATGATAGTATTTTAGGATCCCCCGGACCTATTGGTCTGAGGGCTTCCTTACTACCTTATAGAGAAAGCCCAAAGCCCATATATACTCCATAGATTTTGTTTTTTAGTTTGTGACTTCTCAGGGTCTCCTGGTCTCTACATCTGTCCAAATTTCTTCGAAGGTTAGTATTTGCTTTCTGCTGTTTCTTTTTCATGCTTGTTAAATCTAAAGGATGTGTTGGCGTGTATCGATAAAATATAAAATTTAAATATAAGGAGAGAATACTAGTTGGTTCAAATCATAATTTTGTGTGTATTATTGCAGTTTACATTTGTAACGATATTTCTACACAACAGAGAGCATATTAAAGACTTAATATACCTTGACACCTTGACACAAAATTAGAAAATTCTCCTTGGATAAGTTAAAAGAAAATGGTGATATGTTTAATAGGCTTAATATGATTATCAAAAATTCAGGAACACAAAAATAATCATGAGATACCTGAATGCTAGTAACACGGAATGTGTATTCCCCTTTAACACACATACACATATACTGTATGTGTGTGTTATTCAACTAAGGCTAGATCCCATAGAATGGATTCTGGTTTCCATTTGGGAATGCAGGAATATTTGTGTAGACATGAATCAGTCTAAAGCCACTGAAGTCAGCTGAACAGAGCCCTTAGCAACCCAACCCGCAGTCAGGGTATCTTGAGAGGCCAAAAGAAATGCGGTCTTCTCATCTTTAACAGATTTTGCTCTAATAAATAATGTAAATTTTAATATTATCATTTGACATATTAACATTTTTAGGCAGTTTTTTGTGTCATTTTTGTGTTTACCTGCAACAATTAACATCTCATTCAGTTATGATCCAATGAGATATAGAATATCTTCCTTCCTAAGCTGATCTGAAGCTACAGAAAACATTTAATTGACATCGTTGTTGCTAGGCTCACTTAAATCTGAAGTATTGTATACTTTAAAGAATACTTTATAATTGTATAGTTTACAACCTGAATGTGATTTAATATAATTACTAAGATGGAGTACACATTTTGGAAAAAATAAATCCACTTTATTGCAATGGGTTGTAATCATGACAAGAATCTTGCAAGACAGATCAGGTTTGGTTCTTGCTTATGTGTCCAGCATTGGTGAGCAGCTCCCAATGGAAGCATCAATTAAGTTAAATGACAACAGAACAGAAGGTAGCTTACTTTAATGTTGTTTCTTTGATTGTTGTCAGGGTTTAAAGCCAAATAACGCCAAGATGTCTGAGTAAGTACATTCACTGCTAAATTGACTTAGATTTCTTCATAAGTTTTATAAAAGTTATCACTTGTTTAGCCTTTATTGTTTAGCCATGTATAACAATAACCAAAATTAAGAACCATTCCCCCCCCCCAAAAAAAGTTAATTTGATAAATACTGTATTTCATATAAATTGATGATAGTGTTTAAGAGTCAATAAATACTACATTCAAAAAATATGTTCTTTTGGGCTGCCTTTTAATTGTGGCCATGGTGAGCCAAAATGAGAAATTTACCAAAAAGCCTTTTCTATTATACTGTATGATCTGTTTATTAAAAGGGGCAAGAAGATGACATCAAGCCGCAGGCATCATCTGAAGGTACACTTTTTGTTCTAGTGACATAATAGAAATACTGTAGTAAGAAAACAAAACAAGAAAAAATATAAACTAATGTAATATTGTAATAAAAAAGCCTATACTTTTTATACATCTGTAATTACTTTTAAAGTAACTCAACAATAGAACATTTAAATTAATAAATAAATAAACATTAATGGTGGTGTCACAATGTATTCTGTATTGTACAAATATGACTGATATGTCATGTTATTTTGTTTTCTTCTAGAGCTTGGTCCTGCAAATAGCTGCAAACTGGCTTGAGGAGGAGGCAAAAGAAATCAAAGCTGCAAAGGAGGCTTACATGGCAGAACAGTGTCCAGCTATGGATCTTAGTGGAGACCAAGCAGCTCTGATGGTAAAAAGACTTCAACTCGGCTTGACCCATTAACTTCTAGCTGGGAGTTGAACCCAGACCACTAGACTATCCTGCCCCCTTTTTAATAGCCCTTTTAAACAACAACAACAATGATAATGATAATAATAATATTTATCATAAGTTCCTTTCAAAACAGGGAGGTGTTGGTGCTGTGCAGTAAAAGGGAATACAAATAATAATCAGAAAATTAAAAAATAAAACAATATGATACTGACAAAGTGTACAAAATGTACACTTTCTGTCTAACAATATAACTAAAAAATAATTTAATGAGTGTCACTGAGTGATTTGTTCATCTGGCCATTTGACCACAACTTCAAGCATCATGTTTGCATCCATAACTAGATGTAATGAGTTTAAGATATGTTATCGCTTATGATTCACAACTTTTTGCTTTCCCTGATTCTTGATCTGATCCCCAGTGCAGCCCCTGCTATTTTCAAATATCAACATCAGATATTTAGCCGTCCAGTAGCCATGAGTAAATGTAATAAGGGGGGGTAATCAACTCGGCACATTCAACAGGGAGGTATATTGGTGGGGAAAACGATTTCATCCATGACAGATGGATTAACGTTTTCTTTGTTAAGTGAGAGGTTTGAGCTTTTGAGCAGAAACTCATCTCATATTTTAACAGTATGCAAAGATAGATATAAGTTAGCACTCTGCTTGGTCCTGAACAGGCCTAGCCATAAGTCAGAATCATTAAGTCGCATAAGTTCCAGACAGCCATGGCAAACACCATGTTTTGTGAAAGAATATGAACACATTTCACATTGTTATCAAAGGTTTACAAATTATCTGTATGTAGCACATACAGCTGCTTTCACCTGATTCTAGCCCAAGCCCCTCTTTCACACAACTCCAAAGCACACATCTTCAGGGCGAGGTGATGCATGTCTTTGTGTCTTTGTGCTCAGAAAAATTACAAACATGTTGAAATATTTTTTTTCAACTAAAATCGTTACATGAAGTAGCAATAGACCTGACAGAACATGTGTTTGATTTTATTTGAGTGTCCAATTATTATGCATGCCATGACACCTACAACTCCAGGTAAACTAGTAATTTGCATGATTGCATTTTGTTTTTGAAATACTTCAAATGTGGTGAGGAAATTTAATGAATCTGCATTTTGCTGAAAGGGAAGTCAAGGTTGCATTGATGATTCCACAAATTGTTAGTTGTTATGGACTGGACCATCTAGAAACATCAGAAACAAAATAAAGAATACATACAACTCCTTGTAAACCCAGATAATTTTTCTGGTGACAGAAATTCAAGCAAATTAACAGTTACTTTACCTAAATTTACATTAATCTCACTCAGATTCCTCTAGAAAGATGACAATATGTTCAAAAATAACTAGGTACATCACCCAGTCCTAGATTGTTTGTTTGTTTGTTTGCAGTATTTAATTATTTAGTAATGTTTTTTTTTTTTTTTTACATGTATTCCCATTCAAATAATTAACAACAGGAAATCTGCAAGAAGCTGTTCCAGGCCGTTGATAAGATTGATGAGGACAGATATGACCTTGAAGCCAAAGTAGCAAAGTGTGACAAAGAGGTGAGAAGGTTTTGAATTTGTTATGATAAATTATGTAGATGCAGTGACTTGTATGCAGCAGGCGAACACTACCATGTTCCATTTGTTGTCTAAATGGTAAATATAAAAGGTACAGAAAAATACTGAAAGATAGACATTACATTTCAGCTGTCTCCTCTTTGCAGATTGGGGACCTGAAACTCAAAGTGGTTGACCTTGCTGGAGTTAAGAAGCCTGCTCTGAAGAAAGTGCGTATGTCCGCTGACACCATGCTCAAAGCTCTGCTGGGCTCCAAGCACACAGTCAACATGGACCTCAGGTCCAACCTCAAACAAGTCAAGAAGGAGGTCAAAGAGGAGGTGAGTTTTGTGGCTTTAGAGTTTAGCATTTGGTACATAACTGTACAACTATAATATTAAATAAAATGTGTATCCCAAAGGCTGGTGAAGCGGTTGGAGATTGGCGTAAGAATATTGAAGACAAAGCTGACAGGAAGAAGATGTTTGAGACTTCTTAAAGACTTTTTTCTATGGCCATCACCTTTCTTAAATTTGACAATGGAACTGAAATTGTCTGTTTTGTCATTAAATCCTGTGAATAATGCCATGCTGTGATGCAGTTTTTCTCTGAGAATATTAGCAGGGAAAGGGGTCTTTTTAGTTTTTCATTGGGTTTACTCTTAATTTCTAAGAATTGGAGTTTTAAGAAAAACACATTTATTTTGTAATGACAAACCACACTACAGTATGTCAGCGGAGAACCTTTCACTTCTTTATCCTTCTTTCTTCCTGTCTTTTTGCCTTCTTTCACTATTGTGCATATTTTTACTGAGGAAATATGGCCATTTAACAAAATCACAGCTCTTCAAGTAAAACATTATCATAAAAACCCTGGATCATATCTATTGTACAAAAGGTGAGTATAACTCTTGACTTTAATATTATGTGACTTTTTTGGAAGCATTTTAAGATATGGAGATATGTTTCAAATTATGTCATGCTAAAGTAATTGTTTCTTACAATAAATTGTTATGTAACAATTTCCTATATACTGTGAAGTTCTGAGGGAGAACTTAAGAACTCTCTTTGTCTTAGAGATAACTTCCACCACAAAATTTTCGAGGATTGATGTAGATGTTTGATAGTATTTCTGAAGCCCACTGGCTCTACTACCAGGTTTCTGCTGAGCCAGCACTTAATTAATGTTTTCTGCTTGTGACTTGCCAGTGTCTCCCCTTCTTTCAACAAGTCTATCCAACTTCGTCTTCCCATACAGAAGGTGAGAGTCTCTTTCTTCTCCATAGAGCTGTGACACCTAGTCCACTGTGTTGAATTTGCAGTGTGTGGAGATTAGATTGGCAGTGCATCAGAAGTCTTGCTCATAGTAGGTTACATACTGTATGTAAGTAGATATTTTATGTTTGACCATAAATATGCACCACAGTGTGACCCGTGACCTCTACAGTTGCAGTGTGTGGTTTAGATGTTATAAAACAGATTGAGAGTGTTGTATACCAACTTGCTAATTAGCATGCATTGAAACTATTTTAAACTTGAAGCAAAATTGTAATTGATTAAATGCTGAATGAGTTATGACAGGGTTTACACTAAAGTAAACTTATATGAAAGTAAAGGTAAAAACTGAAATATCTGTTCATGGAATATTGGAATATAATTTTTATTAAATTGTTTGCAATAAGCAAATGCAATTTTTTTCATTAAGATAAGAATCAAATTGCTTTTTTGTGAAACATTTCTTTTTAATTTTGAAATCACAAACAGTTCCTCATTGGATTTCTGCTAATCACCACACAGACACTGAAAGTAATTCAACAAGGACAGTGGAACATATACTGTACATTCCAGCCGCATTCGGGCTGGAATGTACAGTGCATGCTTGGCAACACTGCATGCTTGGCTTTACATTTTGTTCCTTTCATGCTGCCATGTGTGTTTGGAGCCATGGCACCTTATGAAAAGGCAGGGCAGGTGGTACAGTATTTCTTGGCATTTGACCGCCACTGTCCAAAATTAGCTGGATTTTGAACAGGTTTTCAACCATAAAAAGGTCTCATGTTTCCCAGGGCCAAGACCAATAGAGAAACAGAATATATCCATTTTTAATGTGGATAGTGTCAATGCTTATTGTCAGGGCTTGTCTGATTATGGTATTCATGTGGTATAAAACAAAGTGTAAAGCACACCAAAATTTAATAAGTAGCCTATACATTTTCTTGCTTGAAATGTCTAGATCATTGTAAAACATGACCAAAGTGATTTGCTGAGTTATATGTTCATTTGACTTTGTCAATTATGATTTTGATCATATGTTTCTACTTTTTTTTTATTGCAGGGGAAGAATATGGCATCGAGCCACAGGCATCATCTGAAGGTAAGATAGGAATGGCATTTCTACAAATGTAACAAGTGTGTGAGCCGGAGGTACAACACAGAATCAGAATGAGGCAATAAACATTCCAAGCGTGTTTTAATGATAAGTGAACAGACGGTACATAAACACAGACTGTCACTAACAGAAGACACAGGCTACAGCGAAACAACATAAACAATGACCAACGGTGAGATACGGCGCTGGTCCAACCTAAATAGTCTCTAATTATAGTCAATAGCTCTGCTGCGCTCTGCAGTGGTGAAGGGGGGCAGAGATCGTGTGCAGAGACATGCACGCGCCCGGTCGTTACTACAACTTATTGAACAAAGGACCATTTTTGACATAATAGCAATGTTACAGTATACCTGTATATCTTATGTTAGTTACTAAAGAAGTTATGTTGGCATGACAACTCATTTAATAGTGTTTACAGTAGAACCTCACCAACCGCACCTAGACAAGATAATCTTGTCTTTTAGTGTTTGTTTATTACAATTCATTAGTGAGAAAGCTCTACAGTGTTCCCTTACTAAAATATGATGAAATTAGTTGACATCTTACATCAAGACATGATGTATCAACATACATGAAGATGAGATGAGTTGATAACATAATATTAAATTAGTTGGAACATAAGTTGTTGGTTGTTGCAGGCTTCAAATCAATAATAGTGTTAGAAATGTAGACAGTATAAAGTACAAAACACGTTTCAAAATGAAATTCCAAAAATACCAAACTGAATTCTAAAAAGTGGTTATGTAGTAGTATATCATAAATTTGTGGTATCAAATATATACATATCCTATGTTGGCTGTTGGGTGAACAGGTATTTGTATACAGTATATCTGGTAAAACTTACTGTATACAATGATAGATACTGTAGTACACCATATATTTCCAGCTGTCTGCATAATGAGAGGAAGTTTGCAGAGGCAAAAGAAGCCTACATGGCAGAGAACTGTCCAGCCTTAAACCTCAGCTGTGACCAGGCTGCTCTCTTGGTAAGATATTGCCTTTCATGACAGCACTATATCATATCTACTGCACACATTGCTTAACACCTGGCTTATGTCCAAAGCATCTTATGATACCATGAGGTTAAAAGTGTGCCATGTAAGCCCAAATAAGTAATGTAAAATTATTGCACAGATCCTAAAAAATTTACCTCCCAGCCCTTTAGGATTACTCTCAACTCTACTGTACATGAGTATCTGTAGAAAAACGTAAAAAATAAAATAAATTTAATGTAATTTTTTTTTAAATACAAATAAGTTGAGCTTCACTTTGTATAACACAAACCTGATTGGGCATGAATGAGAACTGTACATCATATGTAATTTGACTCCAATAGGTAGGCCTACTGTAAGTTTTACAACCTTCACACAAATTACAACTGTACAACTTAAACAGCAGAAAGGTCCTGGATTTGATTCCCAGCTTGCCCCAATTGTAAGCATCCTTGAGCAAGATTCCAAACCCCTAGCCTTGTAATTGTACTTACTGTACGTTTTCTTCCTAACCAGATTGTACCTGTCTCTAGTTGTATGTCTACAACTTTAGAAATATCTTTTATGACACTATACATCCATTGGTACAGTAAATGTGATAGGGCATAAACTCAATGTTATCGTATTCACCTAACAAATCATAATAAGGAACCCTCCCATTGAGCCCTTCCCCAAGGTTCCTTCCATTTTCCTCTATTTTAAAGTTTTACATTGACATTGATTTACTGTTTAAATTGAGGGCTTGTGAAGCCCACAAACTACATTACATTTACAGAATTTAGCAGACGCTTTTATCCAAAGCGACTTACAATTAGTACATTTGTCAACAGTTGAACTGGTTAACCACCAGTTTTAAGCAGATAACATTCTCCTAGAAAATGGACAGCATCGTGTAATCATGGTTACTTTGCCTATGCATATGCGCAACATTGCTAAAAGGTTTAACATTTACTCCTTAAAACAGTCGAGTAGTTACAATAATCAAAGTTCAAAGTTATCATTCACACTTCCTTTTCTAATCTTCAAACAGTAAATAATTGCTAACTGAGAAGTGCTTAGTATTTTAAGAGCTGATCTAACAGTGTAGAAAGAATCTTTTTTTTAATTTATTTATTTTTTAAAGGGAGGAAAGGAGGATAGAATAAGTATTGTTAGTGTCATTAGTGCTATGAAGTAGAGAGATCGGTGGCCGGGGTACCGAGATGGATTTGTTTACTAACAGTGTTTGCATCAGAGATGTTATTGGGTGAACCATCTTGTTGGGGGCAGGGTAGGTAAGTGTGGTCTGCTCCCATCCAAAAGGGCGTAGGTTCAATTCAGCAAGATGTTTAAACTGTACTCGCTGTGAGTACAGTTTAAACATCTTGCTCAAGGAAGCTTACAGGTAGGCCAGTGAGTACTGTAACTGTACTCACTGTAGGTCTTAATACTGTAACTGTACTCACTGTGGGTCTTAATACTGTAACTGTACTCA
>JAODLI010000021.1:210782-236418 GCA_027575585.1 Percopsis omiscomaycus
TATATAACAACATTTTCCAGTTGAGCTGCACAATAAACGCGTGTTTGCTCCATGTTGATGACTGACTACTGACTACTCAAATCAAATAATAATAATACAAATCATATATTAATATATGAAGATAATATATTAATATATAAAAATACAAAAAAAAAATTTAAATCTAAATAAGTGAGTCACTATTTATCATTGACTGGGGTAATTTAATAAAGATTCAGCCTTGTCCCCATTCATGAAAACCATTCCATTTGTAGATCTGATACTTTGATAATTGGGTGTCTAGGTGTGACATGGGGAGAGTAAATAACGGCAAAAGGCAGAGGTAGGACCACCAGAGAGGATAGACAGACCTACAGTAGGCAGTATAACCAGGTGCTGCCCATACGCAGTTTGGTTTTGAAGTGCTCACCTAGCTCTTAAAATAGCTGTTAAGTTCATGATTGTAGCTACTGTGTGTTGTATAGTGAGATTAGAGTCAAGCGCTCTGTGTGTTCAGATGGAGGACCTGGTGTTTGCCGACTTTTGCGCTCTGATCGGCGTGGACAACATCCGGGAGTACGAGCAGGAGCACCTGAAGCAGCAAACGGAGCTGGACAAGAAACGGCAAGGATGCAAACTAGTCACCTTTTCAGTGAAATTTGGCCCTTTTCAATTATGAATTAGAGCAAATGTTTGTCTACTTGTGGTGATTGGACTCCCCACCCTCTCCCTTCCAGGCTGGAGTTTGAGAGCCAGCGGGCCCGGCTGAGCGCCCAGCTGGACTATGAACAGGAGCAGATGGAGCAGCAGAGTAAGAAGCTCCGCAAGCTGGAGGAGACAATCGCTAAGGAAGAAAAGTCTGCAGCCGACCAGAAAAAGGTCGGCATCGCTGCCCTCTAGTGGTCGCATGTAGTACTGTACAGCACAGTAAAGCTCACTGATGGCCTTTTGGATAGAGTCACTCTTCCTAATTTAAGTAGATTTGTGACTAGAAAATATAATTAATACTATAGTCCTATAATGTTCCAACCTGCCCATATATTTGCTCTCCTAGGACAATTGTCTTGCAGTACAGCATCTCACTGGCATGAGGCTGGCATGTTGCTGTAGACAAACCCCAGAGATACACAGACCCAGTATATTTTTTTAATGACAATGGCTAGTAATTGCCAGGATTTTAATTGATTCAAAATATGGTAATTTTCACCTCTGTGGAGTGGCATAGACAGGAACTCCACGTTGAGAACCCAGTGGAGGTTGAACAAAAACAATGGTAGAGTTGGTTCATTAAACACAGCGAACAAACAGCAGCGTTCTGACGTTTCCATTGCAACCCAGGAGGAAGAGAAGCTCCTGGACGAGGTGGAGGAGATTCAGACCAAAGTAGATGAGCTGAAGAATTGCCTGCTGGACAAAAAGAGCCAGGTGAAAGATTTCAGTGCAGAGATGGAGCAGAAAACCAAGAGATGCCAGGAAGTCAACAGGTATTACTACCACTAATACGGCTATTGCTACTACTGCTAGCAGTCCAATTTATATTATGTACACCAAGATGGTCTTATGGTTTTGTATACATTGGCATTGCTTGTTAAATACTTTTTGATATAAGATAAACTCTGGAAACATGAATTATTTTTATTATTATTAAGTTCAATAGTCCAATTAAAATATTAAGACAGATGCGATTTCCATTCCATATTTGAGTTTAAGAGATTATAATGTTAATAGATAATAATATCTATTCTAGAGTACTAAATGCTCATTTTGTGTCTGTGTGAGAGGTGCTCAGCGCTCATGGCTCAGGGTTTGTTACCGACAACATTGACGACGATGTCGTTGGTTGTCCCATACTTGATAAGTGGCTTACATTCCAGAGTCTTCCAGTAACTTTAACCATGACATCAGCATAAAGAACTACTACATTTACAGCATTTAGCAGACGCTTTTATCCAAAGCGACTTACAATTACATTGTTCTATTACATGGAGCAGATAGGGCTTAGGCATCTTGCTCAAGGATGCTTACAGGTAAGCCGACTCTGGGGCTCGAACCCACAACCTTCTGACTGGGAGTCCAACACCACTAGACTGTCCTGCCCCCACTCCTACTACTACTACTACTAACTAGTACTACTACTATTCTCCTGCAGGGAGCTGGCCAAATTGCAGCGGGAGGTGATGTCCGCGGAGTCGTCCCTGGAGCAGAAACGCCTGGCCAAGCACAACCTGCTGCTGGCCTGTAAGATCCAGGGCCTGCATGTCACTCTGCTGTCAGGCAGCCTGGACGACATCAGCGAGGTTCAGGTACAACACTAGGGGGCGCCAACATGACTGATTGACTAGTGCACTTTAGCTTCTATATCTTAGGCTTCAGGCTTTACTGTGGGCACTGTTTCTGATTGTGTCCAGCTGGACTCTGAGTCAGAGAGCACCCTCGCCACCTTGGACATCTACGAGAGGGAGGCACTACTGATGATCGACTACTCTGACCTGGACGCTCGGCTCAAGGTGAGACCCCCCATCAGTGTGGTTTCCCCATTTTGACATAACAATAATAATAATAATAATGATGATGTTTACATATGGTTCTAGATAGTTGTTGGATGCCATTGGGTGAAAAAGAAACACTGTCCTACTGCAGCACATACGCACCCTGGTGGCTGTTTGCCTTCACTTGGTCTTGTGCTGTTTCCATGTGGAGCCCCGTGCTGGGTTTACCAAACCATTTGTTTAAAGTTGTCGCATACATTGTACTCAAGAAAATATGTCAAAATATGTTAAATATATTGGAGTGGCAATATAGGTAAAAAAAAAGAAAGATAAATATAATCTTAAGGGACAGGAGGTATGAACTCACAGAATATACTGACCTGTAATGCAACAGGTGACACGTGTGTCCATGTGCGGGTGAGTCCTAAACATATATTTTAGTGTCACGGCCCCGCCTGTTTCCTGTTTTTGTCCTGTCTCTTGTATTCCCCATTGTTGTGCTCTTCCCAGCCCCTCCCTTGCTCCTCCCTGCCTTCCTTTTATGGTCCTTCCCCTGTTTCCCCAATCACCACCCTCACCTGTTTCCTCGTTTCCCGTTTCCCTATCTTCCCCAGTGTATTAGTCTGTGTTCTCCCCTCTCTCCCCTGGGTCAGGGGAGATATACCAGATTTATATTATAAAAATATCTGATGGGATTTTACGAGTAAGGTGCTTTGTAAGGTGTTTGTTTGTTTTTGCCAAAATTTTTGGATAAATCAGGTCAAGTTAATGCAAATGGCCACCAGACAGTAAGCTTGTCCTAGCGCAGTTCATTCATATTAAGTACATGTTGCGCAGGTAGCTTTGGATAAAAAGTCTGTTGAGATCCAATTAGACACTACATGACATGAGTGGATTTCGTGTGTAATATATGTCTGAGTGACTGTGTGTGTGTAGCGGCTTCAAACTGAGGAGGAGGTGGAGGCCCAGCTGGAGAGCATGAGGGAGGCAGTGTCTGCTGTGGAGGAAGTGCTTCAGCGCACCACGCCACCCAACCTCAAAGCCCTGGAGAAGCTGCACCAGGTCAAGGACAAGTTTGACGAGGTGTTAGAGGGTACGTTGTACTCGGGCTGTAGTGTCTCTCCATGGATGTATTTTCAGGTGATGTAACTGATAAGGAATTGTGATGTGGTGTTTCCTTTGAAAATACATTGTTTCCGATGAAAAGCAAGCTAGACTTCTTGGCTAGTTGAGGAAACTGGCGTCACACACGTTACATCCTTAAATGTGTCATATTCTAGCCACTTAAACTCCTGCTTCCATTCACTTCAAAATTTTGGTTGCTGTTTCATTTTTATAATAGTCCGCCTTTTGTGTTTCTGGTTCTTCTGTAAGGATCACATTAGCAGAGTAGGTTTAGTAAACCCATATTTCAATAGCCCCAACATATCGGTAGCTAGCCGGCGACGAGTACTGTTCGCTGTTTTGTTTTTTTTTACTGTTGAACTAAAAGCTGCGGAGGAATCGTGATGTTTGTGGAACGGGCATATACTTCTATGAGATCAGGTTGGTAATGTTGGCGAATGTTCACAGTATGGGGATTAAACTTGCTGGCCGCAGAGAACCACCTATATGGAATTTTGGTGGACACAGATGGGCCGTCAGGTTGATGTCGAACATACATTATACATAGCATGGACTAATCGCCCAGGACCACTTTGAGCTCAACTGGTAAATCAGTAATCATATTAAGACATTGATGATAAATAACCATAATTGCTTGTGTGTGTGTGTGTGTGTGTGTTGCTTTTGGGCCTCTTGCCGGGCCCAGCCTTTGAAGCCAGCACCAGGTCAACCAGGAAGAGCCACCAGGCGTTTGAGGAGGTCAAAGCCCGTCGCTTCCGCCTGTTTAGCCGCTGCTTCGAGCAGGTGTGTGTCATCATCGACCAGATCTACAAGAGGCTGTGCAAAAACAACAGTGCCCAGGTGCGACAAACATGCGCTTATACTGGTTATACTGGTGTTAACTGGCATTAATTACAGTATATCCAAATATTGTATGAATGAGATTAGATATTACCATTTTAGTTTAATCCTATATATAAACAAAAAGTAAAAAGTACCTTTTTACACTGGCCTTTAAAATCTGTTTTGTGATTTTTTAGTACAAAAAGAAAACACAAAATGCAGCAGCAGGTTACAAACGTGAGGGTTCACCAAAACTAACACGGAAAACACGGGTACTTGTTTATATCAGCAGTTCGCGAACGACCTGACTATAACAACAAAAAATTAAATCGCAGAGGCCATTAAAATGATCAAAAAAACTGGAACGGCATCAGGGTCAAAGGTCAATCTTGACAAAGCAGAAATAATGTACATTGGGTAATGCACAAAAAACAAAAGGAAGATTTCCTTTTAAAAAGGTGGGGGATTTGTATCCAAATTTTTTTTTTTTTTTAAGGGGGCAGAGGAAAAGAGGGCAGCAAATCTGACATGCATAAATAGTGTGGCTTCATTATTAAATTAAATATGAAAATTGAAATGCAAAATAACATTGTAAAATTTTCAATAAACTTTAAGAAATGTTTAGGTTGTGTTTGACTTCTGACAGCCGTGGTTACCATTATTCATCACAAGTGCATCTCCATTGCAAAAGTGAGTGAGTGTGTCAGGGGCGTGTAGAGTGGTGACCCAAATGCAGACAGAATCAGCAGGCAGGCAGGCAGGCAGTGGTGAACAGGGGTTTTAATGAAAAAAAAGTACAAAGCCAAAAGGCTAGGGGAAACCCAAAACACAGGGAAAACAAAACTTACTTGCTGGGGGCAAGGCAAACCAGGAACGACAAGGACCAGGAACGACAAGGACCAGGAAGCACAACGAACCCACAACGAGACAAGGGAGAACAGAGACTAAATACACTAGGGAGAACGAGACACAGGTTAGGGCGGTGAAGGAACAACGAGGGGAAGGACCAAAAAAGGAGACAAGGCGGAGCAAGGGCGGGGCCAGGGAGAACACAGGGAAACAGACAGACACACTGGGAAACAAGAAAACAGACTTAGGGGAAAACAAGACCAGGGAACAGGCAGGATCGTGACAGAGTGAGTGAGTGAGAATGTGTTTAGAGTTTTGCAAAAATGTAGATCTGCAAATTGTGTCTAACTAGGTCAAAACTGTCTATGGTTTTGCCTAAAGAATGATCGATTCAATAAATGGGTTCAAGCCACTGAGCATTTGGTTAAGAGAACAGGGTTTAATGTTTTTAGCAATTGTGAAAAACTGTAATTGTAGTGTGGGACTGTTGCACCCCCTAGTGATCTCGGAGGTGCCCCAACCCTAGAAATGTTTAAATCTAGACTCAAAACTTTACTGTTTCCAAAGGCCTTTAGTTCAGTTCCTTTTTTTACCTTTTTTTTTAAATCTCTTTTACTCTGTTTATCTGTATCTATTTATATCGTATATATTACAATTAGGTCATTTAGCAGATGCTTTTGTTCATATATTCTATGTATAACTCTTAAAATGCATCTAATCAATTGTATTTTATTTTTTGCTTACATTTTTCCTATTTAATTTCTTATCCTGATCAATTGTCTATTAAGATCTATTAATCTTATTTGTAAAGCACTTTGAATTGCCACTAAGTATGTGCCTTGCCTTCGTGTGTGTGTGTGTGTGTGTGTGTGTGTGTGTTCTCTTCAGGCCATTCTGAGTGCAGAAAACCCAGATGAGCCCTACCTGGGTGGGATCAACTACAACTGTGTGGCCCCGGGGAAACGCTTCCTGGCCATGGATAACCTGTCAGGAGGGGAGAAGGCCATCGCAGCCCTGGCTCTCATCTTCGCCCTCCACAGGTCACTCTAACATCTAATTTAGCTTATTATTATTATTTATATTTAGTTTATTATATTATCCAATTATTTTGTCAGATATGAAATGCTTCTTTATGCCACATTAATGTAGTCACACATTGATGATGATGGTTTGAGAACCCCCAGGTAATGTAATGTAATGTAACTCGCGGGTTTGTTCATCAGCTTCCGGCCTGCTCCTTTCTTTATCCTGGACGAGGTGGACGCAGCCCTGGACAACACCAACATCGGCAAGGCAAGGCCCTCCGTGTTGCACAGAGCTAGTGCATATTCCTCATAGGGTTTGCTGTGTGTGTGTATGTGTATACAGTACAGGGGGGCAGGGTAGTGTAGTCTGTAGCCAAAACGTCATAGGTCATTAAAGTCATTATTAAAAAAAAATCTTAAAATCACAGATATAAAAAGTGTTTGTGCTCCCCCGTCGTAAGTAAACTAAGTAAATGTATTTGTAAAGCACATTTAAAAGGGACTTACAGAGAAAGCTATAAGGTAACAAATAATGAATAAAGGATGCAAGATTCAAGACATTTGGCTGTGGCTCAGCTATTGCTTCTAGTTCTCTAGCAACTGAGTGGGTGAAAGGAAAATCGGTTGATGAAGCTTTGAAGATCTTTTATTTCAATAAAAGACAATTATTTCCACCTATGGGCCCTAGTTTCCCGGTCAAGGGGCATGCGGGGGTCTACGGCACAAGTCCACGGCGCAAGGCGATCTAAGGTGTGGCCCTTTTTGCTTATTCCGGGACGCCGGTATGCGGGCGCAACTGCAGCGCAGTTGTAAAAGGGTTGGATTAGAATGAATATATTATCACTATATTCATTCTTAATGGGTCTGTCTTAGATTAAATCAGATCCTCTCGTTCCCTTTAACAGCAGCGCAATCTCTGTCTCGGCAAACTGCCAATTTCGCAATCAACGGCAAAAGTCCAGACCAGCAGAAAAGCTTCACCCCGTAGGAAACTGTCAAAAATTATGTCCTTGTTTGGGAAGTGCACAAATATGGCATCTCTAATAAACCACCATGATACATGTGCATATATTTTGTTTTGTGATTCAAAATGTTAAGGACAGTAGTCATTAGTTAAATTATTCACGAAATAGGCCAACATAACATACACGAAAGTGGCGTGTGTGATTTTAGGCGCACCGGGGAATTAGAAAACACGCCCAGGCAAGAGAAAAACCACCTTGCGCCCATCGAAATTGTCATTCCGTCTGCGTTAGCGCTACCGCCAGCCTTTGCGCCATCTGGAAACTAGAGCCCTATATGTTGTAGGTGGTTGTGGTAGTGATCAGCCGCGCATGTTGGTGCTCGTGTGTATGTGTGTGCAGGTAACCAGCTTCATCAGAGAGGAGTCCACGGAGAACATGCAGATCATCGTCATCTCCCTGAAGGAGGAGTTCTACTCCCGGGCAGACGCTCTGCTTGGGGTCTACTCGGAGGTAACATCACAACCAAGCTCCAATGCCCTCCTGGTATGGTGGCCAACACTGGTACTGCAGCAAAAAGCCATTTTCTCATTAATGGGCCATAGAAAACACACTCCTCCAAAACAAATATGAACATTGCTTGAAAATAAAGTTCAAAAACGATTCTATGTCAGTGGGTTCAATTATTTTTTAAAGTATCATAAAGCCTTTTCTAAGTGCCATATCCAGTTCTTATAATGCATCCATGGTCACAACACTGGAGGGCAGGAGACACCGCACCACCACTGTCTGAAACAGTGTGACAATAATACATGTTGTTTATTCACATATTAGTGTCTGGCATTAGTGATATTAAACCATCACAGTTGTGCGGCTTCCCCACTTACGTAACTGGCTGCAGGGATAGGCAGTGTCTTTCTAGCTTGCCTGCTAAACTCTTATAGGATTCTGTCCTAGGCAAGGAGAGGTGTTTATTTTAGCCCACAAATACCAAGATATGAGAATGTTGATGAATAGACTTAGATAACCCAATTACTCTTAATTAAGCCCCCAAAAAACACCTGAATATATGTTATCTAAACATTGTTTTTATAACTTTAAACATCATTTGAGAGTAGACTTGCTTTAATGTATGATTCAACAAAAAATAATATATTTTTTTCCTTCCCAGCTGAATGAGTGCATGGTCAGCCACATGTTGACCCTTGACCTGCGGCCTTACCCTCTGAACGAAGAGGAGAACGGCGTTGAGGCTTGAGGGCAGGGGCGGCCCTGGATTTTAGCTTTCCAAAGCATTTGTTTTCTAGCCTGGCCACAAGCCTGTTCAGCAACTTAGCTCTAGCTGCAGGCTACGTGTTGGCAGTTTCTGTCGTGTTCACGATTCTCAATGCTTCTCGGTTCTCAATGTTTCACGATTCTCAATGTTTCTCAGCATTAAGTAATGTTTCCCTGATCAGGAATGATCAAGGCTGAGGAAGTCATTGACAAAGGCATGGAAAAAGATAGCCACATATGCAACGTTCATAGGAGTCATATACAGGTTTACATCCTGACTTGACATTCACAAATGTGCTCTTTGTTTTGTATTATTCCCAGAAGATACATTTGGATTGTTGTCTGGGTTTGAAATGTTTTAAATGTTTTTATGGCAGTTATGCTCTTTGGTGTTTACTGTATTCAGAGTTGCATTATACCTCTGTTGTTTTTATAATCAATTTTTTCCCAAAGTTAGGTTTGCACCATTAAAATTGATTCATGTTTCCATATTCCCTTGTTTTTTATGATTAGAAAAATTTACACCGATGTACACAAACAATATACACTGTAGCTAGGGCTACACATTAAATCTGCATATATACAGTACATTACATATTTTCAGGTAATTTATATTTCTTCTGAAATAAATCATGTAGCCTATGTGTCAACCATGCTAAAAGTTCGGTTCTAGGTTCCTCAGAAGGATAATTGACTGTTGGAATTCAACGACACGGCTCAAAAAAATTATGTCCAGTCGCTGCTGTTGCTGTTGGGTTGATGGCCTCTTAACAGCCCTGTTCAGCTCTCCTTGTGTAACAGCCCGTCACCTGGTATCTCCTTGCTCTTTAGACTGTGCTAGGGGAGACACAGCACACCTTTTTGCAACGGCACATATATATGTGTCATCCTGGAGAAGCTGGACTGCCTGTGCAACCTGAATGGGCTGCTGGTACTGCCTCATGCTACCAGTAGTTACAATTAGGTCATTTAGCAGACGCTTTTATTCAAAGTCACTTACAATTACATGGTGCAGGTAGAGGTTGGGTATCTTGCTCAAGGATGCTTACAGGTAGGCCAGCTCTGGGGCACGAACCCATGACCTTCCAGCTGGGAGTCCCAACACCTAGACCACTAGACTATCCTGACCCCCCAGTAGTGACAAAGACACTAGCAAAACACAAACTAGAGAAGAATCGGTCAGCAATTGTCTGTGACCACCACCTGTAAAACCATTCCCTTTTTAGAGGTTGTCTTGCTGTTGCCTCTCCAGTGCACCTGTTGTCACTTTCATTTGCACCAAAACCAGTGACACTGATTCACAATTGCGTATGCCTTCTAACTGGACAGATTGATATCTCTGAAGTTAAACTGACTTGGCGTTACACTGTGATGATTACATGTTCCTTTATTTTTTTAAACAGTGTAGTTCAAATGCTATATGTTGGAGGGAGACAACTGATTAGGCTCAGGCGTTCCCAGTTGCCAGTTGACAACCTCTGCCCATCTGGAATTAGAAGAGACAAGCACCTAACAGACAATGGGCAAGTGATGGGGTGAATTTCTTGTCACTATTACGTCAGTCTGAGCATGCGCAAACTTTGAACACGTGATGACTATTTACGGAAGTGGTTTAACAGTACAGCTCTTTTTTTTGTCAGTCATTTGAGTTAAATCACCTTGCTAACGCACATCAAATACGACAGTAATTGTAGTATTTGTGGGCCTGTTCGTCGTTGTCGGGAGTTGTCGGATTTTTCGTCTCATCTGACGCCAGCCCACAGCCAGCTAACTGCTAACCTGCGTCATGGGTGCTGAACAAAGTGCAGATTCGGAACACAAACATTCCGATTACAACTCATCAGGTGATGACATAACTTGTACCTACACATACTTTTAGTTTATGCTTATATGGAATAATAAAATGTAGAACTAAACGTTTCCATTTAGAGGAAGAGGTTGGGAGTGAACAGACATAGTCGGGTCAAAGAAATCGATGCAACGGTCACTGAAGAGCTGTGGGTTTCCGAAAAGGCCGTAGTTAGTCAGGTGTACATCGTATATAAAGTCAAGATTGGTGGTTCAATGCTAATGTTATTGCAGTGGTGCCCTCGCCTGCAAAGCAGAAGGCGAAGATGGATGACATTGTCGTGGTGGCCCAGGGGACGCAGTCAATGCGAAACATCCACAACGACCCAGATGTCATCAAACTTCAGGAGATCCCTACATTCCAACCCCTTTTGAAAGGTACCTTTAGGTCTCCCATGCTGGGAACCCACATTAACGAACCTCATCACCCTCAATCGATTGGAAGCTTAAAAACATTTAGAAGAAACTTTGTTAAGGGTGCAGGGCGTGTAATAATTCAGGCAGATAATGAAATATAGGCTACAGATGGTGTAGAAAAGGCCCTTTAAATTGTACGTTAATACGTTAAGTAGCGTTGCTCGTTCAGACTTATCGGGGGGCACGAGTTGCATTGCCTAATTTACGGTATTGTTGTAAAAGTGGTGATCCTGGTTCTTACCAGGGGTGCTGAGTGGCCAGACGTCCCCCAGCAGCGTGTGCCTGGAGCGGCTGGACCCCGCACAGGTGCTGCAGCTCTGTGTTCGCTACCAGGACCACCTGCACCAGTGTGCTGAAGCCGTGGCCTTCGACCAGAACGCCCTGGTCAAACGGATTAAAGAGGTGTGTGTGTGTGTGTGTGCAACACATTGATCCACAGTATAAAAACAGATACAAATGCTAGTGAGTATCTGTATGTTATTGGGGCAGGATAGTGTAGTAGTTGGGGAGGTCGACTCCCGAAAGATTGTGGGTTCGATCCCCAACAAGCCCGGCCTACCTGTAAGCATCCTTGAGTAAAATGCCTCCTCCTTGCTCCTTAATACTTACTACTCCTTAATAAGATGTAAATACTCATTGTTAAGTCGCTTTGGATAATAGCATCTGCTAAAATGACCTAGTTGAGTCTTTACATGAGGGTTATCTAAAACTAACAAGTCCTGTGAGCTGGTGCCGTAATTGCTGTGTCTAACAGTAGTAAGAGAACAGAGAAGTAAATCCGGCAACTGTGTGTTTCCTTATCCTGTCATCACTGTAGTGACAGGGGATTTGGACCGGTCTGTGTACAGATGTGGATCTATAAGAAGACCTTACAGTCAGGGGTTGTACTGAACTTCAGTGTCACTGTAAATAACCTCAAAAGTCCAAATATCTCTCTCTCCACTAGATGGACATGTCGGTGGAGACCCTCTTCAGCATCATGCAGGAGCGGCAGAAGCGCTACGCCAAGTACGCGGAGCAGATCCAGAAGGTGAACGAGATGTCGATGATCCTGCGGCGCGTCCAGATGGGCATCGACCAGACCATGCCGCTGATGGAGCGCCTGAACAACCTGCTGCCGGAGGGCGAGCGCCTGGAGCCCTTCAGCATGAGGCAGAACGGGGAGAGCGCCGCTAAGTAACCTGGTGCCCCCTCCTGCTCCTCCGCTCCTCCCTATCCACACCTGGCCATCTGGTCTGTCAAGCCAGACCTCACCTCATGCCCAGAGTTTTACCAGTCATCCACCTTTCTAAAGACAGACTGCTATAAAAAAGACAAAACCCCTGCTATAAATGATGTTTTATCTACAGCAGAAGAAGAGAGGGACAGTGCAAGCAAGCCTCTGCTGTCACCTGCTGAGCAGGTACGCCTTGCTCAGTGATATGTCGTCTGTAGGCTGGGTGTGTGAACTGGTAACCTTCCACTCACATGCTAGCTCCTCTTTAAAGCGACAATCACAGATTCTGTCCCATTGTGCGTCTAGCGCCCCCAAAAACACGGAAATCGCCCATATCTGGTACTGCAAACGGACTTGTTTTGTTTGAAAACAACTGCGCATTGCGGGGACAAGTTATAAGCAAGCGTATGCTCACTTCCGCACTTAAGTAGATAGCAAAGCTCTCGAAAAGAGGTTTGAGTAGTGAAAGTGGCTTTACTTCCTCTCCAGATGTAAGTGCCTCTAATATACTTCACCATTTAGAGTGTTTGATTACCCTTTGGGAGTAGCTAGGTAATATATAACATGTATATTACATAATATCACAAAACTAAATGCACGCCATCTGGAGCACCATAGTCTTTGAGTTCTCTTGTTTGAAACCAAAACAACCATTGGTTCTCTAAAGTCTGCATCAAAAACTGTTTTCAGTAGTAGCAGTATGAACACCCCTCTCTGCATGACCTGCTCAGCCTTTCAAGACCCCTCCATGAGCTGCTAATTGACTAGTGGCTTTCAATTTATTTGTATTTATTTATTTTTTTGGGGGGGGGATGGTAGTCACACAATACGTCCACTAGATGGAGCCATGAGAAAGATTGTAATAACTTGGCTCACTGGGCATTTAGCAACGGACACATGGCTTCTGATGCCTGTCGTTAACTTGCTTGCCACTTCTAGCATCAGAGCTTCTTGCTTTACTGTAAATACGCCGTATGGTTTTGTAGAATCATAATGAGGTTGCTCATTTAAAGACCTTGTACAGATTCAATGATGTTGTTTACATGCAGTTGGCAAAGTGTGTGTGTGTAAACAGTCCAGTTCATGGAGATTTGGAATATGAAATTTGCTAATACAAATGGTTAGGCGCCTGCTGATTAGATGACATATGGAATAAACAAGATCGGTTAGGGTTACATCATCTGTACCAAATCCAAGGGATGCCTTTCTATGATATCCTGCAGCCCCTGTTTTTCTGCAGTACAGCCTCAATTTGTCAGTGCACGAACAAAACATGGTGCTGATAGTGGTGTCCCTCTTCGCCACCAGACTGCAGACAGGCGTTTGCCAGTGTCTGACCCTGTAGAATTACTCTGTACTGCCTTTATAATGGGACACCCAGTCACCTTTAGTGATGAATACTCAATGGACCCTCCCTCTTGAGCACCAGCCAAGGGTCGTTCCTCTAACCACCAGACACATGAATCCTACGTCTGGCAAGAGCTATGGATGGACATCAAGTGCTTGGTTGCTTCAGTGCACATCCTCCCCAAGGAGAGCGAGTCCCTGCCCCAGACTACAAGTCAAGTGTGCTTCTCAACTGCTACTGTCCTAGATGCCACTTTGGGTGAACAAGGTCTGTAGACGCACGGAGGCCAGTTCAGTTCTGGGTTTTTATTTATTAGTACTTCAACAGAGCTGGACACATTGTCTGTTATGAGGGAACCCACACGGTCCTCCAGTCTGCAGTAGGTGGGTGACGTTAACATTTAACTGTTGAGGTATCCTTGAGCAAGGCACGAAAGCTTCAACGGTGTAGGATTATTCATAGGTTCTAGGGATAATCTCACCTTCCCTTTTCCCAGGCCAAGCACACAAATGAATGTGTGTAAGTACACACTCTGTTACAGTATGTACGCCTCACCAATGAATGCACGGGCTGAAAATGCTGACAAAGGCTCTTTAGATGAGTGACCTCATGTTGGAGCACAGGGGGGGGGGGGGGTTAATGTGTCAAGTTGATTCTTCTAACACAGCAAGCTTATAGCTTTGAACTAAAATAATCCAGGCTGCTGGTCTAAAAGAACAGACCAGATACAAGGCGCTTGCTTTTGACAAGCAAAGCAGGCTGGGGAGGGACTCGCATGGTGATTCAGCGCCACTGGCGCTGCTCATCTACAAGTGACTGCAACAGCCAGTGGCCAATCAAACAGCAGTTCAGCAGGTTCATCAAAGCTCATCTAGAGACCCTATTTTCTTTCTGTTATTCAATATCTCGTCAGGATGTTTTCTTTAGAAGTTCTATAAAACTGTAGCGAAGGAAAATATTGTCTATTTGATTGGTTTAAAATGTCTAACTTTGATAATGGCCTAATTCTGATTGATAAAATGTGCACACATCAGTAACACCTGCTCTGGTGAATGCTTTATGCTGCCATTACCTTGTTTGGATACTTGACTGTATGGTATTATACACTGTCCTTGCTACTTGTGCTGAAAGGTTTTGCAATAGCTGTAAATGTTCAATACATAATGCATAGATGTTGCACTCAAGAAGCAGGCCAGGTCTTGTGTTGTTCTGCAAGGTAGTCAGTCCAATAAGCTACTCTCTTCCCGTTCGCACATAATTACATTGTTTTGTTTTCTACCTATGTTTATGTTTGTAAATGTTAGTGTTATTCTTCAGACCGTCTGTTACACATGGGCCAACACATGCTTAAGACACAATAGTAACAAAACCTGAACCGTATTGATTTAATACAATGGTGTACAGGACATCATAGTGCATTAGAACTAGCCTACAGCTAGTGGAAAACGTGTGCAGCCTGTACGGCTTTACTGCAACTTTCACAAGTAGGAGGACAATGTTATTTAGTGTGATTTAAATGCAAATCAACATGGCCACAAGGGCGGCTTCCTCTTCAGTTCTCTCTTAGATGGGCGCTAGCTTTGTTGTGGTGGTTTCACTCGCATGTTAAGTGGGTTTTTAATAAATAGGAGGGTCCACAGGGGATGAGTGCTTACACTGCTGATGTAAATGATAATTCACTCTTTCTGACACTTCAAATCTGAAGTGTCCAATATGTCATAGAGGCATATCTAAATTGTATATATTTATGAATCACTTTTACTGGAGTAATGCTGGCTTATTTAAGTATAGTGATTTCACACTCTGCTTTTCCATTTACATTGCTAGAAAGATAAATCCATGAATACATTCATACATGTAATTTAGAAAGCTTCTTTCAATAGTCGTGTCCAATTAGAGTAAGTAACCCATTGAAACATTTCTATCTTTCTGTGTACAAGGCTCAAAGGTGGGTGGAGCTACGATGGAAACTTGCAGAAGCCATGAAGTTGCACAGGGTGCCACATTATCCAGTAACATTGTGTTATTTTAGGATTGTTTGTGGCCTCGGTGGTTAGCACTGTTGCCTCAAAGCAGCCCCGCCTGCACCCGAATGGAGCATCTTTGTCTGATGTTTCCATGTTCGCACCGGTTGCCTATGGGCACTCCAGTTTTCTGCCAAATCGCATGCATGTTAATATACGGTAGCTTTCCCAAGGCGCTGGGGAATTAGATTAGAACCATAGTTTGGTCCCCTGGCGCCACACTGTGGCTGCCTGCTGTCAGATGCAAAGGACGAATTTCCCCACGGAGACTGCAAAATATAACTTAAAGGTGCTAAAGGTATGATTGTAGAGCTAAAAATGTAATGTTTTTCTTAGAAATGCCATGTGAGAATATCTTGTTCTGGTTGATAGCCCCCTGCCTCCTATATAAGTTGATTTCAATTTTGGCTGCCGCCCGAAGACTTCTGATCAATCAGGGCCTCTTTTCCCTGATTGGTCCGGCGGTTCTAGCTTTGCCTGTCAATCACATGAATGCTGGCACACAGCTCAATGGCGCAGACAAATGGTCTCCTGAGGGAGGGAGCAGAGGAGGAGTGGGTGGGTTTTTGGGCTGCTGATTTTCAAAGTCTTACTATCTTTTGTTCTTTTTAGCTAGCTCTTGTTGCAAATCTTCCATACAGCCTTAGCGGCTCGTGATCAGAAAAATTGGTGGGGCAGATTCATAATCTGATGATCGATTATGTTTAACCGAATACAGGTTTTATATTTTGCACCGTGCTGCTGCACACAAACACATTAGTTATCTTCTTATCGTACCACTCGCTGTAGTTCCATATCTATTTAAAAACTGGGGTGTTGTGGAGTTTCCTGTGGGCAGAGACGTCCTCTGCCCCATATGAAATCTAGCAAAAGCAAGCTGATAAAGAGATGTGTGCAAGGTTAAACTCACAATGTATTTAAACACCCTAGTCTGTGTTTTATGACGTGTTTTCAAGTGGATGAATCTGTGGTGGGGCCCTGAGTTCGGCTAATCTCTATAAACAGGTATCTGCATATTAATGCAGATAAATCTTTTAAAAAAGCGAATAAAAAGCTAAATTGTCTTCAGGCGATTGCCGATTGTTCCGAGTGTTCTGCCTCTTTCGCTCTCCACACGGACTGTTTACCTGCATACAACCAAAGCCCGCTCAAACGTGATTGGTGAATACTACTCTGACTTCAAATGGACTGCAAACAGAAACCAGGACGTTTCCGATACCAAAATCTTGTGCCGTTGCCTACAGATTCTGTATTCATATGCAGATATCTGTTTATAGAGATTACCAGAACACCAACTGTCATATGGAGATCCTTAAGCTCTACAGTAGCTTGTACTAAATCATTTATCCCGGGCCAGCCAGTATAGCTGCTGGACTGATATTTTCTTACACTGTGGTGTCTGACAACGCGTTCTATTAACAGCTATGAAATATTCAGAAACAGCCTCTGTGGGAATGAGCATGTGAGCACAGCAGGGACCTGGAAACTGATTCAGGTGACAGAATGTCAATGGCTTTCCAGCTGTACTACGTTTCACTGAGCGTGGGATTCTGGTGCAGGCGGTTATGGGCAAATATTTCGTCCATGGCAACCTTGCAGACTATCTTCTGCACGGCTGTCTGTGTCAATTTCAATCCCAATCTGTTGAAAATATAATGGGGGTTGGGGTTGGGCTGGTGTGGGAGGTGCACTATAGTTCTGTTTAGGTTCTCCCTCTGGTTCGAGATTTGACCATGCACAATCACATTACAAGGGCCACTATTAAGCGTTTATTGCAGTAACGCAATAAATAAACTCAACACTCGATTATGGGGCGCTGACTCACTGTTATCTTGTACCCTACGAGATGAGTAAACTGGTGACGGATGGCTTTCTAATTGTAGGTCCTACCACACACAGCGATTTATGTAAATGACATTGGCATCGGTAGGGCTATGGTTTACTTTTGACATTAGCCTACAGTAGCCTAATTTCACTGATGAGATCAGTTCACTGCCACTTATTCTCTATTTGGTGACAAAGGCATTCATCTGATATATTTTCATAAAGTATGCTTTGTTATATATTACAAATGCTGCTATAACAAAACCGCCCCTCTCTCTCTCTCTCTCTCTCTCTCTCTCTCTCTCTTTCATCTCCATCCTTGCAAAGTATCTGCGATAGTTAAAGATGTCATCTCGAAACACGGTAAGAGTGTTGTGAGCTTATAAAACAGGAGTTATGGTTCTTCTTCACTGAGCCGGAGTCATGTTGCTACAATCCAAGAGACTGCACAGTCTCCTGACCTCTTTGAGTGTGTATTTTCTCATGAAACTTGAATTGATTCATTCATCTATTCATGAATGAGCCAATCTTATCTCCAAAGTAAACGTGAAAATAAAGTAGACACACGGCACGATGTATAATTGGTTCCCCTGCTGAATAAACAGTCAGCTGCCTGTCAGTTCATTATCCTATGGCGGGCGGTGCCGGTTTGTTTGCGTGCGAGGCTGAAGGAGAAATTTGCTGCTGGCATAATTTACTCCCATTTCCCAAACAGTTTGAAAAATAGCATCAACGCTTTTTTTTAAATCCTGCGCTATGTAGGCCTATAATTTTTACCATGAGGGCAAAGGGTGTGTTCTAATATTTTTTATTTTAAAGGACAAAAACCCATCCATTCACAATTCAATAGACATAAATTATGACCGCCTATGACCGGTGGCATAAGACCTGGCACCTCTGTATTCTTTCAACATTAAGAGGCAGGCACATACAGTAGGAAGCCGTTATTGGCCGTGGAGAATGCCAGAGGCTTTCCGGATGCATCTCTGTTGTCTTGTAGTTAAAAACAAGCAGGCATAGGCTACTTTAATTAGTGGACAATCACAAAGAGAGCCTCGTGCGCGGCGGGGGTACCAGCAGGGATTCTGTGTTGGTACAGCCGTGCATGGTGCGTCGTGAATGATTTAAGGTGCTCCGTTTAGAAAAATGCAGCAGCGTATTCAGAATGCCCATGACAACACACACCCAAACCACAGAACTTGCTCTTATGCTGTTATTCAGCTTTTAATCTATGGTTGATGCAGACATGATATGAATATTACATGAGGCCAGGGTGGCACACAGTAGTTCAACCTTTAAGGGGTGGAAGGCTAATAATTATTACAAACCGTCGAGGCGGCTTGGCCTTTTGTTTTGTGTTCATGTTGTACAGAGCTTTGAACATTTTCTACACATTTTCAAACCTAAAATGGATTTTTGACATTCCCCTATAGCCTATGACCCAAATCTGCATCTCACAGGCAAACACTCACACTCGAGCATACACTCACTCACACACACACACACACACACACACACACACTCTATCGCTCTCATTTCGATTCAAATCACGCAGTTCAACGTCTCTGTCTCTCTCACGTACTTTCTTTGTCCGAGCGCCTCACACACACACACACACACACGCACACAGTAAAGTAGTGAAGCTGTGATGTTTTTAGGGAGGCGAGGTGCGTTGCCTCTTTAAGACAGACTCTCAAGATGAGAGAGAGAGAGACAGAGAGGGAGAGAGGGAGAGAGGGGGGGTGGGGGTAGACGGGAAGAGGCAGCCGGCGTGCAGCCGAGTGTATCCTTGTAGTGCGTGCAGGCGACGGCAGGCCAAGTACGTCAGCGTAGCGACGCCACTGACTCGACCGAGACCCGAGCGGGACATCGACTTGCAGCGGCAGCAGCATGTGCCGGTAGTAGGCTACGAACACACAAAGAGGGTTTCACTTTTGGGTAGAGCCACGTCTCGTCGTGAGTCATGAAAGTGATTTAGAGAAGCGAAGCCCTTGGCGCGTGGGCGGAAGGCAAGTTGTTCCTGACAGGTGAGTCTCTCGGTCTTAACTGGGATTTAAAACAGCCGTACCATCTCCCAAAAAACTTTCTGGCGGCGTGTTTTTTTTTATAGAACAGTGAGATATACTTGGCTGTTGCTCTGGGTAGGCTACGGGGTATAACAGAGGGCATATAAGGTAAACATTTAGTCTACGTGTATGGAGGTATTCTCGGCACATCGCTAGCATGGACCGATGGAAGGAGGAGGAGGAAGACGAGGAACAAATAACTCTAACGTCAACTAGAGCAAAATGCTGATTATCAGAGATGTGCGTGCTGAGTGACAGCGCGGCTCTAGCGTCTGTCATCGCGACTCCAGCCCTGCCTCAGACACAAATTCCCGTCATGTGGGGAATAACCTGCTTTCATCTCACGGCTGATTTACTGCTCCCCCACAGCCAGTAGGAATACGTGTTTGTTGTGGGATTTGACCCATAAATATTATCTAATGGCACCATATGTTATTTCTAGATGGGGATATACTGTCAGGCGGATTTGAATGGCTATTGCCAAGCACATCAGGATGTAATGTAGTACTTGTTATTAATGTTAGCTCTCCCGGTGAACCCTATCAAAACTACTACCAGCAGAGGCACTTGACAAGAGTGAATGGGCACCTTAAAATGAGGAATTAGTTTTATTGCGGACTGTATTCATAGCCAGTGAAGATCACCTCCGTCTGCTCCGTAAAGGACGGGAGAGAATATTTCTGTCTTCCTTGGCAGGGCAGCTGTAGTCATCAACGCTGGGCTTTACCCCCTCCCCACCACAACCCCCCTCAACCCACCTGACTTTGGCTGGAGTTATATAGCCTAACCTTATACTGGAAAGTAAATATATACTGTATGTTAATATTTGTGCAGTAGAATATACAGTAAATGTAGCTAGTTTACATTCACACTAATCCACTTTTATTTGGAATATTTATTTATTTTGAATTCAAATTTATTTGGAATATTTATTTTGAATTCCAAATAATAGTGCATTCTAATGTACTGATAATATTGTAATGTAAACTGGACTACAGACCTCACATTAAAGGTGCACTCCTCAATTGTGTTATAGCACCCCCAGATCCCTACATTCCGTCCCCAGCTCACTGACAATGTTAGCAACGCAGCTGTCCACAAAAATGTGGGCGTCTGTACAGTGAGGGGTAGAGAACGGTGCTAGCCTACGAGAGTGGTACGGGAAGGAATAGAGAGGAATGCAGGGCACTCGGGTGCGGGAATTGGCGCACACTCTCGGTTTCAAACTAAAACATAACTTTGCAATACCGGTTTCCTCCACAAGGGTAATTCCAGGAGTAAATTAAGTAGTGTGCCTTTAAAATCATGGCTCCCTGTCCCTGTGTCCTTGTGCCAGTCCAGCATCCATCCACCTAATGGTGTGTGGATCCTTTCAGCTCTACCCTTGTTAAGAAGTATAGAAAAGTAGGCTGGGTGGGTGGACTGTCTATTTTAAACCAGCCTGGCCATCTGCTTAGCAGAAGTTCTGTTTTAACAAGACGGCAGATTCCGACCAACCTCTTGCACCCCTGCAATTTTCCATTTGCCGTGTAACATTTGTCCAAGCCGCGAGTGCCTTGGCACAAGCAGACTCTGCATTTAATAACTTGGTGTGAAGACATATTGCTAATGGTGAACAATTTTTTTTCCTTTATTCACAAACCATAGCCATGAGGAAAAAGATACACAAGCATATTTAATTATTCTGTTATTCTTTAATCAAGTTAAAAGGAGTATTGCATTATCTATATATCCTATTATAATGTGTTAACAGTAGATACTTTATATTATAATAACGCTGTGTATCTTATTGAAGGAACCAGTTGGAGTACATTATGAATTTGGTTCAAAACATTCACCATCTGAACAAAGTGACAGAATAGTTGACAGCACAAAACAAAAATGAAAAAGGCAGTATAAAGTCATAATCATTTAGTTTACATAAAGATAGCGCTTACAGAATTTAAATGTTTTCAGCAGAATACTCTCACTTGCTGCCTTGCCTTTTATCCACTTTCTAGCGCTTGCATCCTTTACTGCAGCAAGTTATGAATTATATAGGCTACATAGGGTGGGAAAACATATGACATAACGAGAAAGGTCTTTAAATAAGCTACAGAAGCCCCCACCTGACTCTGCGCACATCTTGAAACTAGTAACTTCACTCTGGTAAAGTTTGCGATGTTAATAATTTATACAAGAGTTTTCTCAGTGGCAGTGATTAAAGGTATTCCACTCTCTTCATGTGTATATGATGCAACCAGACCCTAATGTAGGCGTGCATTAAAGATTCATCTAAACAGTTGTTCACGGCTCTGAAGAGCACACGCTACATTTCCTAAACGCGTTGTTGGGTCCCAGTCTTAAGCTCCAGTGGCGGCAAGAACTGAATTGCTGTAGTGTCCTTAGGCAATTTGCTAATTTCTAACTAACCATAAATAGTGGCCTCTGTGTGGAGACGGTAAACCAAAAAATAAATATCTATATATATATATATATATATACACAGTGTATATAGTAGACTTAACAATAAGCTGTGTTTTTACAGCTTTATAAACATATTTATGGCTCATTTTAGCCAGCGCCTTACCAATGTGTTCAGTATTTCCACAATGAGTTATTTGTGTTAGAGACAACAGAAATATTCCCTGTTGGTACCAAACAGCTGGCCTATGTTGTTTATTTGTCCTGAAGAGTCCCATCGCTGGTCTCCGTTCATTGTGAATTAGAGCCATACAAACAGCACAAGATTTAATAAACAAATTGATGGTACCTTTTTAAAGAATATGTATTTTTATGTTTAATATCTAGACATGAGAAATTACAGTTTAGTGTGCACTTACTGCAGTGTGACTGTCAGTAGAGCACAGCTTAGGGCATCTGGCTGAAGGATGCTTTCAGACCCATGTCTGGGTTGGAACCAAGGACCTTTTGGCTGGGACATGACCTCCCATACCACTAGGCTATCTGCCCTCCACACACATCATGTTATGGTAAACATTTATTTATTAAACCTGCTAATGCCCAAATGCATCTGTCTGCTAATAGCTAGGTTTGGCACCTGAGGGGGTCAGGATACTCTAGTGGTCTGGGTGTTCGACTCCCAGCCAGAAGGTCATGGGTTCGAGCCCCAGAATTGGCCTACCTGTAAGCATCCTTGAGCTCCTTGTAATACTTGTAATGACAAGGAGCTCTAAAAAACCTCCTTGTTTAGTAAGTGACTTACTCATTGTAAGTCACGTTGGATAAAAGCGTCCGCTAAACACCTGATTGTAATTGTAATTCCTCTGGGCATGAGTTGGAATAAACATTCAGAAGTACAAACTGATGCAGGGATTAGATAAGTAAAACATTTTTTTATGAGGGTCAACATTGGTTTTGAGCCAAGTGCATGGATAAAAGAATTACAGTTCAAAGCAAAGTTCCTTCAACCAAACATTATCTCTGGTGAGAGATAATGGAGAACAGATTCAACTTTTCCTGGTGTTTCAAAAGCGTTTGATCTCTCCCTCTCTCAAACCTCTGACAACTTAAGAGAGCGAGGTCCACAGCCATCCCATAAGGCATAATTATCAGAATGAGAGTGCAGGCTCAGTGGGAACCGAGGGGAAACGGACACGCTCTTTACTAATGGAGATAGACTGATAACACCTCTGATCAAAAGGCTGCTGGCAGGTGGAGCACATCGTTTAGGTGTTCCTACCCTCAGTGGCAGTGGTTAGAGTATGGCGCGTGTCCAGTAGGGCAGCTCCATCCACTGTTGAGGGGGGTAGAGAGGAGTACCAGCATTCTCATAGTTTCAAACCAAAACAACATGAATTTGTAACACAGATTTCAACCACAAAACGAGGAGAGTCCCTTTCTGACTAAATGTGCTATAGGACTCAATATCTTTTTATTATTTATTTTTTAATCAAATGCTAATCTCGATTCAAGTTAAAGAAAAATAACAAAACTACATTTACATTTTAGACATTTACAGAGACACATCTACAACACTAGATAATGCTCTTTTGGGGGCTTTATCATTTTAATACAACTATGCTAGCTTGGCACAAAATTATCTTAACACAAGCTGTAGGGGTGGGTGATATGGCCAAAACCACTGTGATATGGCACAGTATATCTATATCACTGTAGCAGTATATCAAAAATTCAAATAGGAAACGGTTTATATAAGATAAGATAAGATATGACTTTATTAATCCCCCGTAGGGGAAATTTCGGTCGACATATACAATTGTTATTTTATATATATATATAAAATAACAAACACGTTTCCAGGAAATCCAGGGAATTATATACGCATATGCCAAAATCACAGTCCTGGTCCCTGATTCAATGAACCTCTACCAGTAGACTAATCTCTATCGTCACACAGTATATATCGTCATATCACAACACATAACATATGGACTTGATACAAGGTATTTGTTGTTGAAATGTGATGCTACCATGCCAAACTAACACAAGAAAAGAACACTGACTGTAACCTAATTATAGATGTTCTCTTAGGGTCTTCTAATATATGCGTGTGCAGTGGTGATACCAAGGTGCCGTGGATCATACTGTAAATAATGTTAGCAGCTTCTCAAATGCAAATGAATACACAAGGATCTGGTGCAGGGTTAATTTTAGCAGCAAATGTTCGATTTTTTTTTTTCATGTTTTTTTTTTTTCTTCACTAAAACTCTCCCAAATAACAGCAACCTAATTTAAAAAGTCTCACTCCATCATAAAAAAAAATCATAATTATAGCCTTTACAGGGGTACTGTGGACCTCAACAATATTTATTATTTAAATTATTTGCTATTCTTACACATTCTTTACATTGTGACTGTAGTGTTTTCACCACACTTATTATACACATTTTAAGTCTTTTTACTTTACCTTTGCAACACCACCCCAATTGATCTTTTGGGAGATTATTATGATTTATTAATAATTAATATTTCATAAGTAGTCTAATCAAACTTCAGTCAATAATCTGAAGTTAAATTAATCCTTGACAACAGGATTGGCCGTATTGTGTGATGTCCAAATAACCGAAAAAAGAACTTCTTTATTTAATAAAGTGAGTTTATTAAAAAAATTCAGTGTAGATTATATAAGACCCAACAATACGATTATATCGGTATATATGCAAACACAACTTCACGTAAAATAAAATAAACAGTAGCAACACAATATCCAGTCTTGAATAACCTGGTGCTCAATCAATAACAACACAATATCCAGTCTTCAATAACCTGGTGCTCAATCAATAACAACACAATATTGCTTTGTTTCAATACACCAGCAAGACTCGAGCAGACGGACGCCTGGGACTTCTGCTCTTCCAATGGTTCACCTGACTCGATTCACTGGTCTTTCTGGCGACGTACTCGATTCACTGGTCTTTCTGGCGACGTACTCGATTCACTGGTCTTTCTGGTGACGTGGCCCAGAGGTGTTTTGGCCTAGGTCAGTCTTCACAACGTCCTTCCCAACCAGTTCGGGCTGAGCTCTTCACCTCCAATAAGCGCAGAGGCCCACTTATAGCGTTTGGAATTGAAATGTCCTGGAGACCCAGGTGTCTTTACACGTCCAGAGGGATGTTATGACCATTGCTATCAGTATTATAACTATTGAGGCACTTTATGATTAAAAAAGTTAGATAAATGTTAAAAAGCGAAAACCCATTTAAAAAACTCGAATTACATATAATGACAATTAACTAGCCAAAAGAAAGATATAGTGATATTTAAAACAAGAGAAAGTATAGAATAGGATAGGATAGGATAGCTATGATGTCAAGAAAAGCCTTAAATTCATTCACATAGTTGAAGAAGAACATATTTGATGAGACAAGAGAAGAGTCTTGTATCACTGTCTCACGGGAGAGATGGTGGGGGGAGCTCCTTGCTTAGCTCACTGGGTCAAACTGAGAGGTCAAAGAGTACCCAGCAGAAGCTCGTACTGCTGTAAGTGTCTACAATGAGTTGTTTTTAGATAAAGTGTCCAGATTGCGTTGTTGCTGGTTAACGTGAATTTGGGTTTTGGACCCTCATGTTGGGTCAAAACTCCATATTGGGAAGTTCCGAGGCCAGAGTGTTGTGCTCTAGCCAAAATGTATGTGTCAAGAGGTCAGATACCCCCCTTTTGTGTAGATTTCCTCATGTGTTTTGGCGGCCGTTCGTCTGACGGCATCAGAACCAGCGTTGATCACGAGGAGATAGTTTGTTTGTATATATTAACTTGTATATATGTTAGGGCAGTGGTTCTTAACATGGGTTCGATCGAACCCCAGGGGTTTGGTGAGTCAGTCTTCGGGGTTCGGCGGAGGATAAGACACACCCGACTCATATGATTCGTGATGACACGCCCCCCTTCGGTGGGTTCGGTGAA
>JAODLI010000021.1:245246-261579 GCA_027575585.1 Percopsis omiscomaycus
TATGCCATAAATATCTCCAATGGTGCTAATATTAATGCGTGGAAGGGCCGTGCGGTATGAACGTGTGTGTGTGTGTGATAGAGGCCCAATCTTTCCCAACACACACACACTAAAATGTTCTCCCCCTGCTCGCCCCCTGCGATGGATTCCAGATAGGGAATTTAATGCATTTCTGGTTCGCATCACCCCCAAAGAATGCGCCGCGCGTGCGACAACCCTCGTAACCCCCGGGTTGATGAGTGTGAGTGTTTAAAAGAGAGATGATGGGATACAGACTCTGCTGGGGGTTACTGCGGAGAACCGGAGCGGGGGATCCGGGGAGGGTGGGTCGGAGCGCATCCGACAGACCCTCTCTTTTTTTTTGCGTTTTGGTGCAGCTGTGGTATGCACGATCGAGCATCTGGATCGCAGATTCTGGGACGTATTTGTGTGTGTGTGTGTGTTTGTTGGGTCTGTCCTCTTGTCCTCTTTTCACTCCCAGAAATGAACTACTATTGCACGCGGTACGTAGAGAGGATGAAGTGGGCACACAACAACAGAGTGACACAAGGACACATTTTTGGGTTTAGAATTACATTCAGAATGCACAGTTAAAAGTTAATCAAATCAATAAATCAAATCAACATGAAATTGAACAAAGCATCATTAAAACAGGACATCCCTACAGTAAAACCTTTGTTCAGAGGTGCATGTAGACTACTGTAGCCGTGACCCATAGGAGTTCGCAGTAGGCCTTTTGATACATTTTAGATCACTCTCTCACACACGCAGGTCAACCAGTTTTTAAATCTGGTTAACCTAACCTTGAGATGACCCAGTAAAAGAATTATACATTTTAATTGTAATTTAGTTTTTAAAAGGAATGAAATGTAGGCCAACAAGAACACTTTTCCGTAATATAGGCCATTATGAATTAAATGCACATTAATACAATATGCCATTTAAGGTTAAAAGTGAACTGAGAATTAGGAAATTACAATCGAGATGGCCAGTCAGTAGAAATGGCCATTTATATTAGGCCTATATCTAATTCTTTTTATTAACAATTTAATAACATCATAATCTTTCTTGTCCATGAATGTGGAAATTCAGCTTCACAGGTTAGTTAAACCACACAGCTAATCACCCTAAACACAATACTAAATAACACAATCATGCACAGTACAGACAACAGTATCGAACATGGTTCCAATGTGAATGGTGTTTACAAATTTAGCAAAGTTATTGTATTTGGTATGAAAGACTTTTTGTAGATGTTCTTATTAGCTTTAGCAGCTCTATAGCGTCTTCCTGAGGGCAGTTTTATAATTTCTTCCAAAATGGGATGAACAGCATCAGACACAATTTGTCTGGCTTTTTGTTTCACCTGCATTTCACCCAGTCATTTATGCTCTTTCCCAGGGATTTTACTGCCGATGTTTGTAGTTCTAGACAGTCGGTTTTTGTCCTTTTGTCCTCACAAGTGCCCATACCTTGTACACATAAACTGGGATCAGAATCTAAAATGTTCTTGCGTATATTATATGAATCCAACTTCCTGATTAGATACAGGGGCTGCATTGCTTTTTTTTTTAAATATTCTGGGTTGTCTGTAAAACTTAAAGTACAATTAAAAAAGGTTCCAACATATATAAACTCCTCTACCACCTCAACGGGTGATCATTAATCAAAAATCAAATCAAAATAGTGACCAGCTCTTTAGTCTTACTTTCGTTAATATAAAGGGCCTTGTCTTCACACCACTTAATAACCCTAACCCTAACCCTCACCAATGTAGTGGAAAGATGAAGACTGATTAACTGTGTCCCCTGTCTGCATAAGACCGACTAGCACAATGTCATCATCATATTTACACAGTTGGCAGGTTGAATTCATAATTTGCATTTCATTAGTGTATAAGGTAAACATTCTATTCAGGATAACTATCAGAGGTAGTACCACCGCACCTCACTCTCTGTGGTCAATCTGTGAGAAGCTCTTTAATCCACTGTATAACGTGGCTGTTGGCCTTTTTGGCAGTGTGTATTTCTGACAATTAACAGCTGAATTAAAAAACTATAAATAAAACACTGGCATAAAGTCTGGCATAACTGCTGTAGATGTCTAATAACAGTATTCATCAGTGTCAGTGTTGCGTCTCCAGCAGCCTACCTTGGCCCTTCTTGTAAGCAAACTGAAGTGGGTCAAGCCATTTACTGACAGATGTTGAGAGATGATTGACTATGACCCTCTTCATACATTTACATAGGAGGCTGGTCAGCGCAACTTGTCTGAAATCATTTAGCTCTGTTGCTCTGTGTTTCTGGGCTTTACTTTAGTTTAGCTCTGTATTTTGGGAGCAGGTGGATAAAATTGTGATCCTGCACCATGGCACCACTTCCCCAGTGGTGCAGGATAGTCTAGTGGTCTAGGTGTTGGACTCCCAGCTGGAAGGTCGGAAGGGTGCAAGCCCCAGAGTTGGCCTACCTGTAAGCATCCTTGAGCAAGATGCCTATGCATCCGGTATGTTGCCAAAACACTGATCAAGAATTCTCATGTCTCGTCGGACAATCAGTGTAGGCTAGTTGTTCAAGTCCCCAACAATATACACCGGATGCTCTGATGAGCGTCAGAGTGTAGTATTATAGCTTTCAGCTATCTTACCAGCAGCCTCTTGGTGTTTAGGTCCAGGTACATATGTCAGGATGATCTTTCCAAACATCTGTGGCAGATATAAAGACATAAGTCTACTGGATGACAGTATGTTTGATATAAAATGGAATTAAAACCATGGCTCAACATATATCCTACTTTACTGGGACAACTTTGGGTACCTGTAGGGCCATACTAGTGCAGTCAAAGAAGCAAGCCGCCATTTCAGTCAAGTTTAATATATATAGGCTACTGTAGTTCGGTCTTTAGCAATATACATAAAACAAAATATGAATCACAATGTTCATGATAGTATCAAAAGCACACAAGGTTACAGTACATCACAACAGTACAAATAATTGTCAGTTAGATGTCCTTGACTCCATGAGCAAGATGTCAAAGAAGATACTGTATTTCTGACACAGCGTTAAAAAGCAAGAGGAAACGTGCTACTATAAAACCAACACCAAAGCCAAGTACAAGTTAGTGAATTACACTGCCTTTTCAATAATTTGCCTATATTCCATGGCAAGATGTTTTGCCTTACACTTCAGTTACATTTAAAGCTGTTATTTATTTAGTTTAGATACTTAGTTATTGTAGCATTCTGCAGGCACAGTAATGATGCTTAACAAATAACGTTATGGATGTTAAAAGAAAATTTTAAAAAAGAGTCATAAAATGATGTGTGTCATAGAAAAGGCTTCACTGTTCAGTCATTCTAGGCTACAGGAATGCCTACTTAAACTGCCCGCGTTGGTCATATTTACTCCCTTATGTGTTTATTATTACATAGCTCAGGCTTAGAAATACTGTACACCTCAAATACACCTATTGCAGGTGGAACAAAACAGAATTTTAAATTATATGGTTTGTCAAACCATATTTTGTCAGCCACTTTGGTTTATACACATCTGTCTGTTAACAGCTCGTAAAATAAGAACTTGGTGCTGACTGTAGTGGCATTAAGAGACTGGACCTACATGATTTGTGTATCTTTAGTTGAAAGGGTTATCATTTACTGTACATTATATTTAACATCCCATCATATAGTAATCTGTCGAGATTTCAATTGTAATAACTAAAACAATACAAAATAATTCAAACAAAATCTTCATTAGTCTAGTCATATTAAACTTATATTTCAGCCACATGCCTTCAAAAAGTAAATTATATTCATATTATTTTTAAATTTCCCTTAAGAACTGCAAATTAACAACAAACACATTCCAACAACCGTTTAGTTATATCCAATGTGTATCCTGATAGCCCTTCTAATAGTTTGTTTTTGTTCCTTCAACCATATAGAAACCAAGACATATAGAAAATCTATAACATCTCTAATGAAGATTAACAAAATAATTACCCATTGACGACATCATGGTTGAGTAGAATACAGCAGTGGTTTTCAAACATTTTGATGGATAACCCCTTAAAAGACCCCACCTCCCCAATCCAGTTCTCCACAATAACCCCCAGCAGTGTACACAAGATGCATCACAAGCTAAGAACCACTTCTCAGCCTGGGGGGTATTCCATCAAGGCAGATAAAGGAAAATCCAGGCTTATTTGGTTTAGCTAATTTAAGTTAGAGTTCCGTTCCATTACTGTTGCTTATATGATTCCCTGCTAAGTAACCAAGGTAACTTATACCGCTGAACTGGCCTGCTCCCTCGCATGCTAAAAGAATAGCTTAGTGTGTCTTTCTCTGTTTGAGAGCTCATTTAGAGTACCAGAACTCATATATTCATATAACTCCCATCATTTTTTCAGAGTGGGAAAACTTTAAATTAATTATGTTTATCCTGTTTAAATTAATGCACAACTAAAACTAAAATTATAAATAATAAATGAGGGGGAAAGGCACCTTTCAAATATTTCCAAAAGATATTCTGAGCTCACTTCATGGAATACCCCCGTAGCATAAAAAAATATATAAACAAACAAACAAACACCACTGAATCTCTGCACATTGTATGTGCATGTATTACGCAAATGCACATTTTAAAAAGACAATAACAACTTACTAACCTAACATGCATGTTAAGCTAATACCCCTAGCGTTTCTTTGAGAAAGGCAAGGCACTGCCATAAGAACTGTGCTCAGGCGCCACACTGTGGCTGCCCATGGCTCCTACAAAAACAAGAGGACACATTTCCCTACAAGGACAATAACAACTAACAATCAAACTCTCAAAATGTTGAAATCCCTCCAAAAGTCCTCTTAAATGCTAAACTATAGTAAAAACTCTACTGGGCCTGGGGTGCCTGTTTCTTTCTCTCTTGCCATTCTTTCTCTCTCAGACTGAGCTCTGCTTCAGAGAAGGCTGCAGGGCCCCAGTTGGTCATCATCTGAGGTGCCTTGGAACCTGAAGGGAAAAATTAATAGAGAATTCTACATGAAGGTCGGTGCACCAATAGTACGCTATTCGAATCTTAGAAACACAGACTGAGGCTTAAGCCAGCGTTTTGTGTCCAGCTGTTACCTGGCTGAATGAGTCGTACCAGGCCCTCGTGATGAGCCACTTTGTGTTTCCAGGTTCTGGTGTTGTTTGCTGCGTCTTCCAGCTTCTTCATGACTGCCTGGCTCATTAAGTGATAAAACGCACAATTGTTAGCAGTAGAAAAAACTAACCAGGAGACCCCACCAAGGAAGTAAGAAGTCATGCAAATGATCATGTACCCTTGTTGCCTAGAAGTAGTATACTGATGCAGTGTGGTCATTATAGGTACTGCTGTGATAATGTCACAAATTGATTAGTCTGACAGAGCCAGCCTTTTATTTTCTTAAAGTCTGGGACATAGCATTGGATAACTGGATAAAGCCCGCCTACTTGACAGGAGAGGTATTTAGAGTGATCTGCACGACAACCAACTACATGCTGTTGGTTTCTGTGTCACGCAATGCGCCTGGAACAGTATTAGAAGAAAAATAAACCAAGTTTAAACAAATGCCATGTGTGGTGCCATGTGTGGTGCCATGTGTCATGGCGTGTCGTGTAGTACTGTTAGACCTACTTTAATTGCTTAGAAAATATATTTTGGGTGTGAGGTCATTCATAAATGACAAGGATGTATTAGGATGGTTGTTGAACAAAAACAGAATATCATGTTTTCCAGTATATGGTTTGTAGATGCCGGCTAACTAAAAATTAATTGGTTATAAATAATAATTCCCTGCACTGAATTGACTGTAGTTTCTAAAATGCTTCAGAGGAATAATAGGTAATATTGAGTAATACCAGCCACTAATACAACAACAGTGTACTGACCTCATACTGCTCCAATGCCCCCTTCCTTTCGGTCTCCAGAGTCTCCAGCTGCAGCATGGCGGCCTGCAAGGCGCTCTCCTTGGCCAGACGCTCCCTCTCCAGCTCCCTTTTTTCGGCCTCCGTCTCCGAGATGGCCCGCTGCTGCCGCAGGTGAATCTGCTCCAGCTCCGCCCTCTTCTCCGCCTCCTCCTCCAATAACCTGCGGCGGATGAGCGATGTCATGGGTAACATTGACTATGGCGCCATATATAGATAACATGTTACCATGGACCATAATGCTGTAAAAAGTTACACTGTGCACATTATACAGTATAATATGATTCAGATTAAATCAAACTGAAATTGAGAAAAAGACACCTATTAGTTCAAAATATTCCTAGACTTTTTTCAAGTGGAACTATCCTAAATATCTCTTAACTACAGTCAGTGTGTATAATTACTAATTAGAAACATTTAAAAACTACATTTTTAAAACCTAAAATTGTGAGGACATTTTTGGTCCTCCATATTCCAACAGGTGGCGCCAAACTGCAATTAGATTGTGTCTCAAAACAATGGTTAAAATATTTTCCAAAAATAGACATACATTTGATAAACAATTGTATACCATACTGACATTTCATACAACATGTGTGTCCTGTATAAACTAATATTAGTTTACTCAGCTAAACATGAAGCTAATTACTGTAGCACAATGGGTCACGCATGGTTAGAAGGTCAATCTCTAACAAAGCTATCTGTGCCGGAAACTAAGAGACCCCTTGGAGGAAGGTGTCCATCAAGTGGCATGGCAAATGCTTATAGCTCTAGGGCCAAGTTCACTCTCCATAAAACACAGCAGACAGCACAGAGAGATGTGCGGCTGATACACTCACTACTGGCCCTTCAGAGAGGGACGTGGAAAGACAACCTCAGCAGAGAGGAAGGAAAGATAAGGGGGAAAGAAAAACAAGGAACTAGCAATCATGTGTGTGGTTATGTGTGTGCCTCTAATAAGAACAAGAACAAGAAGTTACAGTCAGGTCCATATGTATTTGGACAGTGTGTTTTCTCAGTATTTCACCACGTGACAATTGAAATGAATCAATGACTGGTGGGTCAATGTGTAGACTGTCATCTTTAATGCGAGGCTATTTATATCTACAGCCCACAAACAATGGAGGAATTACAGCCCTTTTTATAAAAGTTGTAAAACAGGCTGCCCCCATCTTAGGGGATCCAAATTATTTAGACAGATGAACATTTGCAATCATATTCAGTACTTGGGTGCAAATCCATTGGAATGAATGAAGTCTGCGATCCATAGACATCAACCAGATGCTGGATTTCTTTTCTGGCATTGCTCTGCCAGGCCGGTAATGCAGCCATGTTCAGTTCCTGTTTTTTTCAGGGCGTCTTTATATTCAGTCTGTCTCTAATTGTTTTAGAAGCCTCATGATGGCCTACTTACTGGCTTACTGTTATTAAAGTAGGCCACCATGACTTGCTGTTGACAGGAAGCAGCAGCAGATGCAAAAGGGACACAGAAAAATACCGTTGTGAACTAATGATGCAACGAAACACCATGCCAGGAAATGGCCTCACAGCCAATTGTCCAATTACTTTCGGTCCCTTAAAATTAGGGGACTGTATAAAAAGTGGTCCATGCTTCAGCTGATTTGAATGTAAATGTCCTCATAATCAATCTAAAAGTCTGTACTTTAATACCATATCGTATTATTTCAGATTCAATGTGCGTGACTAGAAAAATCTCCACACCGACCCTTACCAATTCAAATAAACACTGGGTGACATTTGGTACCAAATTAAAACTGACCTTTTCTAATTAGGGGTGTCCAACGCGAGTGCAAGCAGCCTGTATAGGTCTAGTTCTACATCCACTGACCGTGCCTGAAGCTTGCGGACCGTCTCCTCGTCCTGCCTGGCGCCTCTCTCCTCTTCCAGAGCATCCTCCAGCCGTCGATACATGTCTTCCAGCTCTCTGACTCGCAGCAGGTACTGCTCCAGCTCGCTGGACTTCTGGGCTACTTGCTCTTCCATCTCCTGGCGCACCTGTGCAGCGAGGAAATGAGAACCACCTTATGTTCTCTTCCTTTCATCCGACCTTCAACACACATTGTATAGAGTTTGAAATATAGAGTATAGAGTTTGGTGCTAATCCATCCCAACACGGGTATACACGCAAGGGAGCGTTAAGAGGAAATGGTCAGCAGTCCAGGTGTTAAACGTGCCACAGCTGCCATTTCTCCTGCTATTGTGAATGAAGAACATTGACAACAAAAGAGAGGTCAAGGCAATAGGTTTTCATTCTGTAAACAGCTATGGTGACCACAGAACAACAACAAGACAAACCAGAGTTTGTAAACTACAATAAATGACCATACAGGGGTACAGTAATCTAGACAACATCTAGACATCGTATGGATGAAGGGCAGAGTCTTGTTGTGGCGAATTGAGTAGGGATTAAGGTTCGATTGGAAAGTAGAGGAAGCATGCAGCTCATCCCAGTTAACCTGTGCCTTTAAATCTGTGTTTCTGTAGAGTCAGACACAAGTGTCTATGAACTGATTTTGAACACGAGCACCGTGATCAAAATCTGACTGTGACAGTTGGAAAAAAAATGCCATTACCAAGTGAGCATTTTGCTATTTGCATTGAACCATGTTGGACTACAGTACTACAGAGTGGATTGATGTCAGAGCTATTTTGAGGCCCGCATATCTGTACAGCATCTAATGTACATTAGATGGTAACCTCACAGCTGTACGATTTAGGTTTGGTTAGGTTATACCGGGGTTTCACAACTGCAAATACTGTACAAAGTAAGATATCGTCATTTCATTATGTTGCTGCATTACATTTTAAAATAAATATGCCGATATATATGGCAGCAGCTACTCATTAAATTGAAGAATATGTCTTGCACACAACTCAAATTGTTTGTTCAGAAACTGTAAATCATTGTTGAGAAGAGAGAGGGGTTTCACCATAAAGAGGAACCATCCCTCTTAAAACTTTAGGTACATTCATATGAACACTCCAGGCTTATCAATGAAAGTAGATGATACCTATATACTATAGACTAAGGTATGTATGTAATAAATGTAGTAATACATGTAATAAATTATGTATGTAATAATTATGTATGTAATTAATTATATTCTGTTATGTAATAAACTTTAGTTATATGACATTATGCCACATTTCATTATAATAAAATGAAATGTATTTTTGTTGCACATGTAGAATTAAATACAAAGTACTTAATGCTACATGTATTACATTTGTTTGTACACTTAAATAAATGCTGTTAAGGTAAATGCACCAAAATATGTTTGCCTAAAAATATAAGGCCATGAAATAAAAATGTTAACAAAACCCCACTTTTTTAGTTTAGTATTTTGGTCTGATGATCAATTCAAGTTAAAATTCTTGAAAAAATTATTTAAAGTTGTTAAACTGTGAACAAGCTCTTTACAAATGTGTGACAACTGCCATGTACAGGTTACACCCAATTACACTACAACTGAGATTGGCTATTGGCTGATTTGAAATTAGAGATGTCAAAAAGACAGAGTTGCATAACAATGCCCCTAGTCTCCCTCCTCTAACCCTGCTGTGCGAGTGGGGGGGGAGGGGTGCTGAATGAGGGACTAGCCAGGAGCGTCTTAACTGCTGTGCTCTGCTCTCCTGTGGTTCGTTTCAGTTTGAATTGTTCTTCTGCTAGAACAAGGGGTTTAGTTACTCTTATTATAATAGTTAATCACTAATTACTTTTGCAGGCCTGATTTTTTTTTTAAATCAGGTGTCGGGTGTGATATCTGGGTGATTATTACACCAAGTACTACATAGGTAGCGCCACTTTTACATCAAACAGCAGTAACTGCCATCTGTGCAAAAACTGGTGGTTAACCGGTTCAACTGTCGACAAATGCACTAATCGCTTTGGATAAAAGCGTCTGCTAAATGCTGTAAATGTAAATGTAAATCTGTGATCGCTTATTTACAATCCACTTTATTGTATCACCACAAAACAATAAACTGGAAGGTTAAATTTTAACCTTTGTGTTGTTTCTAGTGTTTAATCACATTATGGGAATCTATGTCATACCATTTTCTCCCTCTCCAGGTCCATTCTGTATCTGTCCTGGAGTTCTGTTTGGGTCTGTAGACGTTTCTGTTCCTCTTCAGAAGACTTGGCCGCTGCCTCTTCCAGGGCCTAGCCAGTAGAACAACAAAGACATCGGTCAGTCAAAACTGAGTGGCCCAGTTGTCTGACAAACATCAGTGAATAAGAATATCTGCTGACTGATGGGTCACTGTTAATATTGTGTGACTGTACAATGGGTTCATGATCCCCGGGGTCATTAGACTTAGCGAGACACATTGAAGTGAACCAAAAAATCATTAAATAACAAGGTTTCTTCCAGTAGTAGTCCACATACAGGACACATTTAAAAATTCACACATTTCATATTTTTTTAAAGCATTTGCATTATTTTTCTGCAGTTTCAACCAAAACTCTGCCCTTGCACCCCTTCAGTATGAAAGAGACATACAATGAAGAGGCTGAAACAATTAGCGCGCTGGCTTTATGGTCCTGTTGGCCCCATGTTGACTCCTGTCACCCATCTGCGACTAGTCAACAGACGTTAGTGCCCTGACACACCAAGACCAGCCTGGGACCCAGGGCCTATTGTGTGTGCATGAACCCTAGGTTCACTGGGGATGACCCGTAAACCCCGCAGCCTCTGTGAATGTGTGCCAGTGTGTGTACGCACATTCAGTTGTGTAATTGTGTAAACAAGTATGCGAGAAAGTGACTTGCACCTCTGTGATTGTATTCTTTCTTGCGCACTCAGGGGAGCGCAGATGTCTGAGACAAAAGGAAGCTGTTGTAGTGGTCAAACTAGTTATTGTGGATGCTCTTGGCAATGCTGTAGTGGTATTATTATGTCTGGTCTATGCTCGATGCAGTCATAGCAAGAGAGCATATTACCAAGCACACAACCAGGTCACAATTGCATTAACAAGTCAATGGAACGACTTAGGTAAACCGGTTAGGTAAACAAGTTAGGTAAACAAGTTAGGTAAACAGGATAAACAAGTGGGGGCAGAAATCAAACCGTATTATGTGACAATCCACATTCTCCTGACGAGTATTCATTGGGGGGAGGGGCCAGTCTATTATTAACATGCATGGCTCTAGGAGTGTAGAAAATAGAGGCAACAATGGGCTTGGTTTCTGTAGGAGGAAGTCATGACACAGTTGCTTGTTTCTCATTCATATGCAGCAGCTAGCATTTTGTGGGTGTGTGTTTGACTGAAACCTAAATGCTACCCAAAATAATAGTCAGTCATTAAAATATTTCCATTTCAGTTTCCATGACTTCTGTGGGTAGCACTAAATAGCTACACTGAATGTTATAATATTCATGAAAAGTCTCTATGCTTGAACTGTAAAAGCTAGTCGCTCTGAGTGTCACACATTAGAGAGGGACTGACTTTTTATAATAAAATTTGAACTTTTAATTGCTATTAGTATTGGAACTGCTTGGATTTGCCAATAAGTGTCTCAAGTGACTTGGAAATTGCAGTGGATAATGTACTGGGTTAGGGGAAGTAATCCATCTTATGTGTTAGAAAGAGAGTGACACCAGTAGAAGACACTGCTCCCTGCCTTAGCACAAGAGACAAAGCTGCAAAGTTTTTGCAAACAAACTGCAAAAAGATAAGATAAAAAAACAAAACAATTGATTGAAAATTTTGACTCAATGTCAAAACATTATGAGAGTCTGGATTCCTGGCATCTTTTTTGTGGCTTGCTGAGGTGAGAGCGTTGTTATTTACATTAACGTCAAGTGGGGATCAATGACTGGCTCTGATTAGTTTCAGCCAAAGAGAAAATACAAGAGAGTCAGCTTGGACTAAAGGAGGTTTGGAAAGTCCCTCCCTTCTCCTACCTTCCTCATAGCCTCCAGCTCAAACTGTTTGGCTTCATTGGCGGTCTGCAGCTCCTTCATTCTCTGCTCTAACACCTCCTGCTCTGCCTGATGTTTCTGACGTTGTTCCCGCCGCTTCAGCCGTGCTTCGCGGTGCGGCGCCGGCCGGCCCTGCCTCAGCAGGCTCACACATGTCTGGATGGCTGGTCCGGGGGGGAATAAAAGTGGAGAAATGAAATGAATAATCTAATCCAGTTAATAAATGAACATCAGAAGGACCTACACTTTGAATTATAGGATTTAAAAAAACTGGTGGGGGGCACTGCAGGATACTCTAGTGGTCTGGGTGTTACAGCTGAGGGGTCATGGTTTCAAGCCCCGGTGTTGGTTCGTGAGCAAAACTCCTACCCCCTACATGCTCCATAATACTTGCAACGTTACTCACTGTAAATCGCTTTGCGTCTGCTAAATTACAATTAGGTCATTTAGCAGACGCTTTTATCCGAAGCGAGTTGCAATCACATGGTGCTATTACATAGAGCAGATAGGGGTTAGGCATCTTGCTCAAGGATGCTTACAGGTAGGCTAACTCTGGGGCTTGAACCCATGACCTTCTAGCTGGGAGTCAAACACCCAGACCACTAGACTATCCTGCCCCCTGATGACTGGAACAATGACTGCAAAATGCGGATGTGTTGCATGTGGGGGTTGAGATAAAATGATGAGACAGCAACAAGTCACCTCATGTAAGACTGTAAAAGCAAAATGCCAAGCAATACAGTAATCAATTTTTCAGGTCCCATGTGGAAACGCCTTACCATGTATCCACTCCTGCTTCCTCTTTTTGTCCGAGGCGCTAATCTCAAAGCTTTTCTCTGAACACCTTATGAACATAAGGCATTTCTTTCCCTCCTTGTCTGGTAAGGACTGTAAGAGGTAGACAGTAAAGTAAGGAAAAGCTACATGCTAGTAAAATATTAGCACACACTTTCAGTGAAAACATCCATCAAACTTTATTTACATGTCAGTTCAAACGGTTCCTTTTGCATTTTGGGAAGTACAGTGGCAAAAACATCCTCATACAGTGATCGCAGGGTTGGCAGCTACACCAAGAGGGCTCTGACTTTCCCCAAAGACCAAGGAAGACATCACATTAAATAAAAATGCTTGCCTCAATACAGCAGTTTCCATCCAATAGGATGTCACCCTTCTTTTCGGCTAGGTCTTCGCTGACGTAGTAGGAGATGGAACCAGGCTTGAGGAGGAACCAGCGTTCCATCCAGTTCTTCCTCTTGTGACCCTTCTTCATCATGTAGCCCTTCAGGGAGACAGACATCAGCCAAGTCAATTTATAGAAACAACAGAATCATGTCCCCTCTAACACGATATAGTATTTATCATTCTCCTGCAAGTCATTTGTGTCTCGCAATAAAGCTTTGAGTTGTAAGGCTGCAATACACTGTGCCAAAATGGACCAATGCGTTACCCCTAAGCCATATTACATTCAGATTGCCAACCTGTTTGAGCACATCCAGGATGAGCTCCTGGTAGACCTCGTTGATGCCCATGGAGAGGGCCTGGTGGTCCATGCCCTTGCTGAACTGTCCCGAGCCCACCAGGCTAATGAACTCCCAGGCGCTGAGGCACTGCTGCTTGGTGTTGAGCTCCAGCTTGTAGTCCTCAAAACGCTCCTCCACCCAACTGCCTCCCATGGCCTCCGTCAGCTTACGCAGGAAGTACTCGATCTGTGCAGGGTGAAGGAAAAGGGGTAAGACAAACACCCCCCAAAAGGTAGAAGTGCATGGTGCATCAAACCTCTCTCTCTTATAACAGAATTACTGACTAGAATAAATAGCAGATTAGGTATAAGAAGATAAATAACTGGTTAAATAAAAGTCTGTATTTTAGTACAAAGGGGTGTTGCCCCAAGGTTGGGCTATATGTTACAAAGTGAATATTAAGTTTCTATTATAGCGCTGATGTCCATAATGCCCAACAATAAATCCTGCTGCTTTTTGTTATGGAACAGGAAGCTCTGAACTTCCTTTTCTGCTCTTGAGCAACAAACTGGGTGTTCCTCTTAAAGAAGACAGATAATGTACCAGTGGAGCTGGTACATTAAGCCAATAACCAACCAGTAGTCAGAGGTCCTCTTGTCTTCCATTTGTATCTGCTCTGATGATATGGTATTGATGGCATTGTTTGCAACATATGTTGGGCTATTATAATATAATATAATAATAATAATACATAACTGGTGTGCATAGAGTATACTGGGCTACTGCTGTGAAAATTCCATAGTCCTGAATTCTCAACTAAATGAATATAGCATGCTATAATCCCACACTAGCCAGCTATCTTTCCACAGTCAGTAATAATAATAATACAGTTGTAGCAGTGTTTGTTTTTTTAAACATTTTGACCAGCCAAGGCCTCCACCAAGGCTCACCTCCTCAGTGACTATGCAGAGCGGGTACCTATCCTCACACAGGAAGTTGAATATGCACCAGATCTTGAAGGCATCATCATCTGAGATGATCAGGTTGCTGCGGTCTAGGTTCTTTCTGGCACACAGTGTCCAGCACATTTTGTTGAAATCCTGCCGGTTGAAATTGTCTGTGACCTGCGGAAGGAAAGCACAGCTTTGGTGAGATCACTAAGATTTGGGAACTTTGTGCTTTGTGAAACTGCGGAGGGGTGAGATAGATCAACTTTCATGCCATTTCATGTGAAGATGAATGTGGGTGAACCTCAGCATACCCAAACAGGTTTGGTTGAAGAATAAGAATGTCTATTTCTGTTTAAAAACCCTTGGGCACTGGTCCCCATAAAATGTGTACTGTACCGTGTATTGTATTGTATTTTTTGTATTGAAAAACAATAACTAAAGAACTCTAGGGTTGTATGGGTGCTGTGTGGACAGCCATGTGTGTATCTGCAATCTCAGATAACCTTCGAAAACCCACACAGTTTAAAGTACAGAGGTCAGTTTTTTTTCCAGTTAAGGTTGTTCACACTACAGAACAATCAACCAAAGCTTCTCCGCTAGATACTGTAAACAACAAAGTGCTGAATAGTATAGTGTAGCGGTTAAATACAGTGTTGTGTTGAATGAGACATGATGACAATGTGTGGTTTTGAATGAGTCAGCAGCAGTGAGCACTTAGTCTTCCTGTGGTAATAAGAACATGGCCGTGCTGCAGTACTGACACGGGGAGGACAAGGCATAGTTGTGAGAGAAGGAATTGTTATGAAAGAGCAACTGTTCTGTCGTGCGCTGTTGCATGGCACACTGGGTGCATCCATTCGAGTGGCTTGTTTACCCTCTCCCTCTCTCTATTCCACTCCCACCCTCTCCTGTCGTCAGTGTCATTCTTCCACTCTCTACACCTCAACAAAGAGGGCCTTGTCAGGGCTCCGGGGCTGCCTCCCTCCTCTCCGGTGACATGCTAATTAAAATTCACTGCTTAACAGAAAGCGACAAGCTCCAAAACGCCAGCCACATCATCCTACATCCCTAAAGCCAGGAAAAACACCTGCCTCAAGAACTACACTGTAAACATTTATTTGGGACGGCAAAATAACTCAAAACTACAACAACATTTGACAAAAACATATATCTGAAAGGCCACAATCGTTGCACTAAGCCAATCAATTAATGTCAAATAAAGCCAGATGGCTGGTAAATAGTACCTTTGTTAGTTTACTAAAATGTGCTAGAAGCATTTAACAATTATGTTAATGGTGAATCCCCAACTGCCAAGAGACAGTCCTTAAGAACACAGAGCATTCAGGAGCTGTGCAAGGTCAGCTAGCTTGAAGGAATGTTACGCTCCATCTAACAACAAAGTATTGAAGTCTGAAGACCTCACGCAATCTGTCTCCCCTACAGACTCCCTTCTCTGCACTTGTTAGATTAGCATTTGCCTTGCTGGGAAGGTATGTAGTATCATGTATTATGCTGTAGCACAAAGAAAGAACAAAACCTGTGATATGATAGTTATATGAAGACCTCCCAGGGATGGGAAGTGTATCACTGCTAGGTTACCGTAAGTGACCAGTGGTATGAGTCAGTGAGGACGAGGGTGACAAATAGCCACACCGCACTGCACTTCCCATCTTCAGCCCATCTAATGCATGAGTAAAGCAAATGCACGCACACAATTAGCAGGCCCTTTCCTCCAAAGTGACTTAACGTGAACAGAATGGCAAGCATCAAGGAGGAGGCTATGAGAGACTATGGGGCATGCGTGAGTAGGCATCACACATACGTACGAGAGAGGGGGAGGGGACATTTAGAGGGTGTGGTGGGTGTGTATTCTTTGGACCCCCCCTCCCCCTCCCCCACACAGTCTCCAGTGAGAAACAGGTGGAGTTTCCTGGCATAGAGTAGATTACACACGCTGACCAACACCCATGCTCTGTATGGCCCAGTTACCTCCAGTTGCGTGTGTGTGTGTGTGGGGGGGGGGGGGGGGGGGGGGGAAC
>JAODLI010000021.1:261589-275282 GCA_027575585.1 Percopsis omiscomaycus
CCCCCCCCCCCCCCCCCCCCCCCCCCCCCCCCCCCCCCACGCCCACGGTATCATCAGCATTTCTCTCTTGCGAAGCCCCTCAAATTCACATTGTTTTACGAAAAGCCCTGAGGAAGTGACAAATGCCATCAATGGCACAATAAAGGACAAACTAATGCACAGAAAGGAATGAAGTAACTGAAACACGTCATACACGTTTCTGTCTTCCTGAAGCAACTAGAACCTGGGCTGCAGTCGAATAGATCTAAGTAGAAGCCCCGATAAGAGCTGGTCGAATTCTCTAAATGATAAGGAAAGGTGCTTCAATGCTTCCATTCTTATCTCCTTTAGCATTGGGTACACTGGACCATCTTTTACGAAAGGAAAGGAGATAATGCAATCCCACAATTCCTTGCGATAGCATCATTTAAAGTGACGCACCATTCGGCTGTTTATGAAGACAAACGATCAACATTCTCAACATTCTCAATGTGAGAACCATTTTTGTGACTGACCTTGGTAATGAAGAAATATCTTTCACCGTGTTGTTCACATTTATATAGCCTGCATGAAAGAACACGGTAAGAACGCACAGAGCGAAGTTAAATGCGCTTCAGTAGTCCACCTTCGCCACGACAGACCCATGTCAATAACATCCACCTTCGCATAATTACGTAGCCTAGTGTAGGCTACAGTGCAGTCGGATTCTCTCAGCACTGTGGTTGTCATTTTTAATTTCCGTCCTTATGAATTCTCCTACACATCTTTCCTTGACCTCATGACGTTTTCCATCAAGGTCAAGGAAAAGTGGTTAGGAAAAGACATAAGACATAATTGTTTTGACTCTTCGGCCCTGCTCCTGGGGTGACCTGGTTGAAAACCCACAGTTGCAGAAGGGGACAAAAGCTTCATTACTTTTATATCCAACGCAACTGACAATGGACCCAATAACTACAACAATAACTTTGTAAATTCATCAACATCTCTGACATTACAAAGCCTACTTGAGAGTATTACAATTAGGTCATTTATCAGACGCTTTTATCCAAAGCGACTTACAATTACATGGTGCTATTAGATGGAGCAGATAGGGGTTAGGTATCTTTCTCAAGGATGCTTACAGGTAAGCCAACTCTGCAAGATCACTTTCATTAGAAGCAAACTATGACAAGGCCTGTAAGGGAGAAAGCCATTTCTGATAATCGTAATTAAATCACCAAAACATTTCTGATAATGGTAAATAAATCACACCAGATATAAATGAAAAAGCAGAAAAAAGGGGAAAAGAAAGAAGAACAATCAAAACGTTTTGGTAACTGGTCTCTTTTCAAGCTTGTTGTTTACTCGTATGACACCATGTAATTCCAGTCACTTAGGAAGGAATTGCACGGGAGTCGGTGGCCAGTGATGACATCATAAAATGGACACAGCGATGCGTCTAAACAATCACTGCCACACACAGCTCTGTGGTGACGTATGTCACATCACAATAGAGCAGAACATAATAGAGTCAGATGTAGCCTACCAATGATAGAGATTGAACTGTGAAACAGGTACAATATGCTATAATCTTTATATCAGGCCAATGGACTTCTGTGGTCCAGTAATGGTCTTAAATGCGGTTTCACAAAATAAGCTAAAAAAGTAGGCGGCTGTCAATGGCACGCATGAACTTTGAATAGATTGAATTAATAGCATGACCAATAGGATCGCTGTTATTATCAAAACACTGTATTAATTAACTGACCTTGTCCAGGATGAACTTGTTAAGGTAAGGCATGTAGCCCTGATTGGAGACAGGACCTTCATCATCATCTTTAAAGTGCTCTTCCAGTGCCACAGGGTCATGAGGGATGTTCATCACTGTGCACAGGTTATGTGACAACACCTGTGGTGAAAAAAAGATGGTAGGTTCACATTCAAAATGTGATACTCATGTGATACTCATCACCTTTGAACAAAAATTACTTGATTTTTATAATTCAATATTTAATGGACTGAATACAAAGGAATAGTCATATTTGTATTCTATCTGTACTCTCTATGCTACTTAGTGATAAATTATTTTTTCTGAAATTTTCAGGGAAACGTCTTCATCCACGCTAAAATAAATAACGAGGCGTGGTCAAAGCAATTGGTCTCTATTAAATGTAAATTGCAGGCAAGGTTCTTTAAAGACAGCGATTGGATAAGTTCAGAGGGAAACGTCGCACTCATATTTCAAGTCGCCCATGGATACAACCGTTCTGTCGTTTTCCAAACCAATCAGTACAAATTGGTCATACAAATAAATAAGACCTGATCGGTTATGTTGTGTACTAGTTCTTGCTACCGTGTGAACAGAGACACATTTATTAAAATAAAGGAAACAAGATTCGTGAGATATAAAAAAAAATGCCATACCTTCAGTTGTGATTTGGACACTTTGCCGCTTTTATCCACGTCCAAAGCTGTAAAAGCATGCCATATTGACTTTAAAAGTTCGTCTCGTAAAGCCATAATGTGAACACCTATCACCCTTGTGTTATGTTATTTGTGCCACCTCTGGTCGTCCGTGGGAAAAAAAAGTTTCTTTAAGGCAGAAATCACATGACGCGCGATCAGAAACTTTCGTGTGTAGAATTATGATAAGAGTTGTAGCACCCCTCAGCGAGGAGACGCAAACATACAGTGCAACTAGTGCGCTTTCAAGCTTTGATTTCTTACATTTTGTCTCAAAAACTGAAATTGATCCTTCATTGAGACAGTTGAGAAACTCTGTTGGATCTTTATTTTTAAGTCACGTGTGTTTATATAGCTCTTTATCACATTACGGTTCCATCCCAAGGGGCTTCACATGGCTACATTTAACATGAAAACAAGCGACACCCTATATCCCCTAATAGCATGTTTCCAAGCAAACATTATGTAGTACATTGTACTAACTAAACCGTAAAGAAGCGATAGTGAAAAGTCGATAGTGCTGATGACACCAGACGACCACTCCAGAGGCAAGACTCCAGGCCAGCTGTATTAGTATGTCCTTGCATGTTTTGCAACTTAATGTTTAACACTTAAGATGACATATTTTGTAATGTTATATCGAGCATGAACTGCATGTTATGTTTTGACTGAGCACTGCCCTTTAGTTAGATTAATGTGCTTCTGTAGTCATTTTAACACCCATTGTTCAATAATTGTACAAAACAGTGAGGCAGTTCCAGCTATGTGGTCAAACTAGAGCAAATGAGTTTGAACAAATAATGATTAATGAATCAATTTATTAAAAGAACATATGTACAGCTTACTACAAGGTAAGGTTTATCTAGAGGTTAAGAGAACAAAATCAAGAATACTTTTCTACGAGTAATCCTGAAAAAATGCCATATGGAAATGACAGCAGAAAAACCAAACATGAGGACTTGATGAACAGGACGACGATTGTTCTAATGCTACAGGCAGGGTTGGCAGCTCAAACTGAAATAAAGACAAATAAAACCATTTGTACCATTTCTAACCTTATATACAAAAGGTTGAATAATAGGATTTGGTACTTTTACCAAACCAATTTCTCTCACATGGCATTATCCATTTTTCACTTCAAATGGGAGGGGAGACATATTCCTGCCTTTAAAAATAAGAGCAGATAGAATCAATGATCTCCAATATCCTATTTGAAACCCACCTAACCCCGATACAAACAAAACATCAATAGCAGCAGGTTATTTTTACAATGTGGAAAGTTCCACTTGTTGCCTCCAAAGTGCTCTTTTACACACAGCAACTGTCAGTTCTGAGACCCTCTTTTACCCAGCATCAGGCGTTTTGACAGGCAGTAAGGTGCGCATGGGGATGGGCTAGTACATTCACACTGAAGAGAGCTTTGTTATGGCTTCAATGTGCCACCGGTTAAGTCTTAGGCTTTGTGGCAGGACATCCAGGAAGACAATGGAGAACATATGATGGAACTTTGAGGAATGACTGGGTGTAAAAAGGGTACAGTATCTACCTATAGATATATAAACCTTTGTTTTCCAAAAAGTATATTGGCAACGGGAGCTGAACTATGCTGAGAATGGGAGCTTATAGAGAAGAGTCCAACCACAATTGAGGTGGTTCTCACCAATTTCTCTCGCAATAATAATAAAATAAAATAAAAAAGGGGTGGGGGGGTTGTAGCTGTAAAGTTCTGGTTTAAGGTTCATGATCCAGCCAAGTTGTTAAACCAGTTTCGTGGGATTCAGCATCTCAGTAGATGGTAAGGCTGACTGATCGGCCCATCTTCTTGCCAATGAGCCTGGTGGTTCTTGGGTTGGACTGAACTGTGGAGCGGGTCAGGATTCTGTCTGTAGACAGAACCTTCTCCTCAGCTGCTGCCTTGGCCATCTGGGCTTTCTTTAGTTCCCTGAGAATGATAGAGCATTAGATTAATAATCTCCATTTGTACTTTTGACAACATAAATACTATAAATAGATAGTCTACATCAGTGTGTATACATCAGCGACTACACTCTGGTATTTAAAATCCCCAGGTTTCTACCCGGACTCCTTTAAATATAGATCATGTGCTGTATTATTTGGTGCTGAACAAACACAGCCAAAGCTGTCATGTACATACTTTTGGAGCAAGGCATTCTTGAATTTCTCCGCGTTGAGCTCAACTCGAAGTTGGTCTGCACTCATCCTTGCAGCAGTGAGGAGCACGGGATGTTTTATGAGGTCAGATGTTGACGGTCGCCTGGCGGAGTCAGGATGGATCATCAGCTGGAGGAGGTGACGACACGTTATCACAAATGCAAAACCATTCAAGTGTAGTCTAATAGGAATGCAGCATTTACTGTAATATTGGGTTAACAGTTAGCCTACAAGCAGTGTTACAATACAAGTTGCACAGGTTAACTTAAGTGTGCAATCTTTAACTCAAAAGACCCCCAGGAGGTTAAAACAGGTAGAACTTGTAGTACAAAAGGACAAAAGAAAACAATTGGATAACCATGCCAGTATTGACCGTTACCTTAAGTAGACTGAGAAACTCAGGAGAGAGTACTTGTGGGATAGCCGGTAGTTTCCCCCGTCTGATCTCGTGCCACTTGTCTCCATTGGTAGGCAGAGGGTCTGCCCCAGAGGCACTGACCACAGTCAGTGCCAAAGCAAATATGTCTGCCTTAGTCAAGTTACTGTAATCCTACAGGGAGTGGGGGGGGAGAGAAATGTGTGAGGGCAAAGTAGCAACATACTCTGAAGGTATCTTTACACCACTCAATCATAAAATAGAAAATATCAACAGAGAATGTTCTTATTAAAACTTACCTCTTGAAGAACTTCGTTGGCCAGATATCGGCTGTCTCCTTCCTCGACTTGAGGATTGTTCACTCTCGTCACATGCCCAAGGTCGCCTGAAAGGAAACAGGGGAAAACCTGCATTTAATTCACATTTAAGCACCTCCCAATCAATATATAGAGCACATCAAAAACATTAGCAATTGGCAGCAGTAAGAATGCATCTGTAATGTTTACCTATTTTATACACAACACTGGTGGTATCTGCATCATTGTCATCATCTTCATCACATTCATCAATGCTGGGAACAGACTTCCTTGATATGAAGATGTTACCTGTGATAGGGGGAGGGGGAATAACCATTTTAAATGAGAAATATTATGGACACAAGGGATGTTGCCAACTAAGGAAAACAGTATGCACAATCAATAGTGCATGTTCTCATTACTTACTTGGCTTGATGTCCATGTGCACCAGAGAGGTGGAGTGAATGTATTTGAGGCCTCGCGTCACCTGCAAGAGCAGGTCCTTAAGCTCCAGCTCCGACAGGTAGCGCATTCGCCGGTAGTTCTCAGCGATGACGTCGGAGAGCGTGCCACCGTTGCAATACTCGTTCTGGATGAGCATGTGGTCGTCCTCTGCCCAGGCAGAGTAGTAGCGCACCACGTGGGGGTGCTGGCCAAGCACAGCGTGGGCATACACCTCTCGTAGGGCGTTCTGCCTGTGGAGGTGACAGAATGGCATCAGAAACCTAATTATAGCATGCCTGTGGCATGTGCTTAAGTAAAAAGAAAAACACAGTGCTTAAGCATTACAGAAGGAATTCTTTTTTTTATAAAAAAAAAAGAAAAAATTTAATGGGAATACTTTTTGGCATATCAAAATGTATTTTATTTCATAACAAAGCCAATACGTACTCGTCGACAGATCCCGCAAGAGGTTTCTTCGATCTCTTAATTGCATAGATGCAGCCATCAAGTCTTTTCACACACTTGAACACGGCACCAAACTCCCCACAGCCAATTTTCTCCAGCTCGTGGAACTCTGAGGTGTACCTTGACATCATGTTGCTCTCCATCATAGTGAGCCTCTAAGCACAGGCAGTGAGAAGAGAGAGACCATTTAGAACTTAAACTTAGATCTAAACTACTTTATCTTCACAAGTACACATTCAAATGTAATGAATAATCAGACATGGAAACAGTTTGGGAGAATAATCACCTTGGATGGTGGGAGAATCTCCTCCTCCCCCTCACCGTCACTTGCCTCCATGTCCTCCCCACAAGAACTGCAGGAGAGAGAGAGCGAGAGAGAGAGCGAGAGAGAGAGCGAGAGAGAGCGAGAAAAAAGACAATAGAGGATGTTGTTACACATTCTTCACACCAGGGGGCCCTAGTGGGGCATTAACAAGCACATGGCAGAGTTCACCAGTAGCTATGGAGGTTTTGGTTTCATGCCAAACCCCCTTGGCTAAGTCATGCTTAGTCAACGGCTTTAACGAACCTGGTAACTACAACAATGGGCTTCAACCTGTGTTAATCAAGAAAAGGTGTTGGGATTCTGGTCTGTACTGTTTTAGTGAATGTAGGGAGGAAAATGTAAAAGGCATTATATTATAAAATGTGCTATTTTGATCTACTCAGCCAAGTACCATTTAGAGACCCTATTCTAATCAAATGAGCACAGAACCTAAAGTTGAAGTGAAGTCTATGAATTACAATCTTAAAACAAACTCAAATACAACAGTGACAGACTTACTCATTCCAGTGTGCCCTCTTCCTGTTGTTTCTCTGCTGGGTGGCAGACTGGATAAGGAGGGAGTCTGGGGTAAAAGGGTTAAAGTTGACCTGCGGTGTCAGGTTTCTCTTTCCACCACTGGCTGTGACTGTCTTTCCTGAGGCCTCCACATTCTTAAACAGGGCCACTCTCCGGCTAGAGGAACCTATGCCAGAACCTCTGGCTCTAGATAGCAAACTCTGCAAAAAGCGAGAGAAAAAAAATCTTAATTTAGAAGAAACGTCATTTTCCATTTAGGAATTACAAAGCAATTCAAAAGATTACAAAAATTCTGGAAGTATTCAGGAATATCTTACAATTTGTATTAGGCCATAGATACAAGCGAGTCAAAACTATGTAGTAAAATCAATTGAAAGTAGTAAAAATTTCCAGACAAAACACATGTCTGATACAGTAATACTTGAAATAGACATGCCCAGACAAAAATTCTGACTCATGTCTGACCGGCTACAACGACTGCATTATGTAATTGTACAGTACTACAAAAGTGGGTCATTGGGTCGTCACTTAACTGACACCGTTAAGTTTACCTTTGAAATTTGAAAAGCTGGATGCTAGTATCAGGAGTCTTTTAAACCAGTTATAAAAGTAGAGTATTGCAACGTACAAATAAGATGTTGGGTTATGGAATGTGTGTATAAAATAAAGTTGTAAAGACATTTAACTAATGGATGAAAGACGTTTTGCACAAATACAAACCTTTGGCGTATGAGGTGTATCAAATAGCCTAAGTTTTCTGAAAGTTTTGTGTGGAGGTGTGTCGGGACAATCTGGAATCGGTGAGCTGGATCCTTCGCCGTCATCTTGCACGTAGGAGCGGTCAGGCGAACCTCTGTACAGCCGTGGACTTTTGCGCGGTGAGGGCGAGCAATTCGCAAAAATAACACTGCTAGGAGATTGTAAAGACGGGGAACCGAACCCTTCTTCGTCCCATAATTCCACATCGTTATCCCCCGTGCGGTTCAAGGGACTGCTGCCTTCGAGTAGTTTCTCGGGGGTGTCTCGTCGTACTTGCATAGGAGAGTCCAATTCCGTAAAACCCGATTCAGCTCCAGTACTGTTGTTAGCGTCCTCAATAGGATCGTCCTCTCCATCGCTGGACGAAAACTGTAACTTTTGCCGAATTGGTCGCGATTTTGGCGACGGGGTTCCCTGCAGACGGCAATTGTAGCGCAGCATTTTCTTATTAAAGGCCGAACTTCGTTAACGCGTAAATCCCGCAGGTGGGCCCCTGCTGTCCAGATTAGTTTGCGTTGCTAGTTTAACAAACACGCCAAATAACTTGTGAATACCTTATGATTAAAAGGTATTGTTGATTTTCACAGCGACGATGAAATTCTTAAAACTTTGTTAGCATGCTCGATGGTACGGTACGGATGGAACTTGCCTGCTAACCAAAACACGCCCATCCAACGTTGAAAACTTGTTTTCTCCGTCCACTCGGTCGACGCTTAGAAATGAAGCTTAAAATAAATAGGACTACGACTTAACGCGGTCACAGAAAAATATACAGTCCCGTGAACTCATCCCCAGTGGTGTAGAAATCCAGATATGTTGTCTTCCAATGAGGAATTTGTAACTATGTTTACAAAAAACGATTGAATGAAGCAACAGGACCTTCCTATCACGCGCGTGGCAAAGGACTTCCCGCGACCGTTGGTCACGTGATATTTTGTATCCAATGAGTAGTTGGAGAGCAAGTTTGAAAGATGGGCGTTCCAGAGAGGCTACCAAGTGTCGTGACATCATCGAAGATGGCAGACCAATCTGGCGCGAATGAATGCTTTATTGCTTTTGGTCTTTGTGAACAGAGCAATTCTTTTCACGGAGTGAAACAATGACATTAACCCCCAGACAATTAATTCGTTATTCGGAAGCCAAGATCAAAGTGATCGACTGACTTCGTACTCAAAGGCCATCCCTTTTGATTTACGACGCAGGAATCTAAATCACGTGAAATGTTAACGCTTTACAAAGTCACTAATAGTTTTAACATGTCACGAGTAAATGTTGAATTAATAATAAAATAATAATGTAGTAAAAACATTTAATTGAAAACCGGCAGTTTAAAAAAAAAAAAGTCAGATAACCACACACTTTGTTTTATTAGAAATATCATTAGCTGTACATTGCAGTGTGCACTGTGCACCATAAACATTAGAAAGCATCCTCTGAATTGTTCAGATGAGTGACAAAATAGCATAACATTATTCCAGTTATCAAAATCCTATATACAAATAAAAGCTCAATTCTTTTGAGGAAAAAACCCAAGGAAGACAAATGATTTACTTTAAAGTCTTGGATAGTTTTCATTCTAAATTATAGTCCATAATCTGGGTGCATTTGCTGTCAATCATCCAGGCCTGGCGACTCTCCTTGCTGTATTCTTGATGCTATTCGGATGGCTTCCTCCAGCGAAGGCTGGTCACTGAGCTGAAAAGTAAAAATAATTAAGTATTGACTGGCATGTAGGCAAGTGTTAATTAATTTAAATCAATCACTAAAATGGTTCAATGGCTCACTTATTCACATGACACTATGCAAATTCAGTGGCGATTCAATCTATTTATTATCCCACCCCTTTAAAAAAAAAAAAAAAAAAACACTGAGTCTCGGTTTGCAAATGGAGGCATTGTTTCATTGTCACAAGATGGCAAAAAGCAGAGAAGGTGCATTTGTATTCTTATTCACATGCAAGAAGGAAGGCAGGGGGTATTCAAGTCTGTTTGCATTAGAAGCTACTTGAGGTGAATAAAAGGAAGTTTGTTTTAAGACCAGCAAGCTTTGATTTGACATTAGTCCCTCGGGGCTTTGAAGCCCGGATAGTTCATATCCACTGACAAGCTGTTAAACAAAAACTCTGTTAGACATCTGATAATTTCAGAAATGCCTAAAGTCCAAAATCAGCCCCCATAAAGATATAGTGGAGTATGTGCATTTTTTTGTCTGCTGGAAACCACCTTTCCTTCAGGGTTTGCTGATAAGCTTTTGGACTGACATAAGGCACACAAAAAACCATGACTATAAAAAGGAAAACAGGGTGATAAACTGAGACATGAAAAGAACAATAGTGTCTGTCTTGGGTTTAAATTACATGTAAACCCAGGATTTACATGCATAAGATTGCATGCATAAGCTTTTCTGTGGCACAAACACCAAGTAATAGCCTTACCCGGAGAGTGCTAATAACTGTTTGCATGCCTACCTACTTTGAAGCCGAAACCCCCTGCTTTGAACCCCACCTACCCATAATTCTCACAACCACTTGGGTAAATATTGTAACTGGGTGTGAAATAGGGAGGGATTACGTAGAAGAGAACAGTTTAGGAGCTTTTAACACTAATTGAAACTCTATTCACAACTGTTCTCAATTGCTCACAACAGAATACCTTCAATTTTGACTCACATCTCTTATCTCAATCTCAGTTTTGTAACAATTTATTTTACATTTATAAAACACATGTACTTTTAAGGAAATTCATAGTCAAAGTGAAACATGTGGGTATTTGTATCTAGGAGTTTTTCTTGCCAACCTGCACAGCAATGTGGGTGCCATTAGAGGTGGCCAATAAGGTGACAGGATGACCTTCGTCCTGTTCATGGCTGTAGCCGGCCTCTACAGCTTGGAATGAGGCCATGTCAGGTGTCATGATCGCCACCTGAGGGAGACAAAGTTCAAATGAGTAAACATTTAAGTTACATTCCAACAAAGGATGTCAGGCTCTAAGGACTAGTTACCTGTCCATCTGAGCCGTCTGTCGTCACCATGGTGACCGAGTGAGACCCTTGTGTTGTCAGCTCATGGGTTGGGATGGTTATAGTGGTGCCTTCTTGGGTTACCATGGTTATTGTGCCTCCGATAGCCTGCAAATCCGCTTCAGAGATACTAACCTGATAGGTGTGAAATTGAGAAACCAAAAGCAGCTTTGTGTCACAGCCCTCAAGTAAGGTAGCATTATATATTATTCTAATGCATATGTTCATAAGCTCAACAACAAACCTTTTTAATAAACATTTCATATCATGCCTCAATACAAATGACATTATGCATGCAAAGGGTTAGGCAGGTACAAGGGATGGGCGGTACCACTGATCTTTTCGATCCGATACCAAGTAATACTAAGGCCAGGATCTCCATACCAAGTCTTCTTGTGTACACAAAAACAGATGTGTGATTTATAGAGTGAAATTTGGTCATTCATATTAAATAAACTACCAAAAAGCTGACTTCTCCATTTTGTACCTCCAAATGATGCTTTGTTGTCTTTCTGCAATTATCCTACTAACTGACTGGCAGAATCCATTTCTCAGTGTGCCTTACTGCCTTTCCATAAGCTATGGGGAGCAGAGCGAGAAGGCGGAAGGAAAAGTAAAACAAATTATACATATATTCAAATTTATTTTTAAAGACAGTATGTGGTATTGATCGACACTTTGGTATCAATCTGCCCATCCCTTGCAGTTACTGCTTTTGAAAAGAGTATCCTATCAGGTGGCATTTTTCAAATGGTAGTCTTTAGGGCACCGTCTGGAATATTCTATGTCGTTACCTGCTGCTGTGTTCCATCTGCCTGGGTGACCAGAGCCACATGCTGCTGTCCAAGGATCTCTGCGTTCTCCACGTGAACCTGCTCAGAGCCGGAGTCCTCTGCTTCCATCACTGTCGTTGTGTAGGTCACATTGGGGTCATCAATGGCGTCTGACCAAACAGAAAACATGTGTTCTTGCTGTATTCTAAATTGTATATGTCTGACAGTGTGTCACACTACAATATGACAGTAACATTTGTTCCAACTGCTTTGAAAGGATATTATTTTTTCCCCCATGTACATAGACCTCCACACACACCTGTTGGTGGTTCAAAGTAGGCTTCCTGCTCCTCTTCAATGGGCTCTGTGTCATTGTGGGCTGTGCGTTTGTGCATAGCCAGTGTAGAGATCTGCTTGTAGGTCTTGCCACAGTGGTTGCAGTTGTAGGGCTTGCAGGGTGTATGGACCACGTGGTGCTTGTACAGGCTGGAGTACTCTGTGAAGCGCTTCTCACACCCAGGAACAGTACATACATAAGGTTTCTCTCCTGAAGAAGGGAAAATACCATATCAGAATAAAAGTTTATCTTTATTCAAGGGATGAAGAATAAGCAATACAATCCTTTCATTCTATGGATCTTTAGATCCATGTGTGAAAATGTGTCATCTTATGTCTCTTCGGGTATAAACGTCAGCATTTTTATTACAAGGGAAAAAATTACCTGTGTGAATCCTCATGTGGTTTTTGTAGTTAGTGGCACTAGCGAAGGACCTTCCACAGCTTGGCTCAGAGCAATAGTATGGCCGCTCTCCTGTGTGCGTTCTGATGTGGACCTTGCGAATGTTTGAGGTGGTAAATGACCGGCCGCAGCCTTCAATGGGGCACTTGAAAGGCTTCTCGCCTGCAAACAAAATTTTTTTTAATTAACCATGTGTACAACAATTTCTTGACTGGACTCTTACGCAACAGTGTCTATTGAATTAACCCCCCATATTTTAACATTTGTTTTAGATACTTTTATATTCCCACTTGAGTATTGTATGTAAATTAATTAACCAGCCTTGAACCCACACATAGTTTTAAAAAGTCTATAGTATTTAGTTCGCTTAAATAATAAAATCAGTTAATGTGCTCCTGCGTGCTGCTGTTCACCTGTATGTGTTCGAGTGTGCTTCTGGAGGTCCCCAGAGGTTTTGAAGGATTTGCGGCAGTTCATCTCGTGACATCTATACGGCTTCTCCCCAGTGTGTGTGCGAGAATGACTCTTAAGACCATAACCTTGAGAGAAAAAACACAAATACATGGAGTTTAGCTAGGTTTATATGCACACCAGATTTTCCAATCTTAATCTGATTAAGTCAAAAACTGCACCTTTCATATGATTGTACATGCCTTATACATCAGACTCTGACTCTTATTTTAAAAACACACTGGCCTGACCTGGTTTAGTTTTCTAAATGTATGTCTGTAATAATTTAACAAAAGATAGATACCCATAGATACAATTGTTTACACAAATGACAACATAAAAATCTTCAGATAGTACATGGTACTAGTATCACACAGAGCTTGTAAACGTCCCTAATAGTCATGGTTATGCCCAAGTGTAAACAATAAAAGTCAACAGTGGCTTTGTACCTGTTGCAAACTTCTTCCCACAGCCATGATATTCACAGATGTATGGTTTGTCTCCAGTATGGGAGCGCTCATGTACCTGTGGGAAACACAAACATGTCTGTGTGACAATTGCACTAGAGCAAACAAACACATAGCTGACAGTACCGTGATTATATTGTTAAGAGAAATAATGTCTGAGAGGTCTAAATCATGGCCCTAGGTGCGCACACACACACAGAAGAAAAACATCACACAATGCATACTATTGTATAATATTATTATAAGTAACTGATTAAAATGGGAATAGCATTAAATGTGAAATGTCAGTAATCCAAAAATTATTAAGTTACGGTGTAACACTGACACACACTTGCCTTGAGATGATGGGCAGTGGTGTAGAGTTTTCCGCAGCCCTCGTGCTCACAGCGGAATGACTTCTCTCCTACATGCGAGACCCTTCCTGCCCTGTTGTCCTGGCCCTTGACAACAATCTAATGAGAGATAACACCAT